>CAEGAG010094932.1:0-19675 GCA_903067065.1 Brachyrhaphis terrabensis
AGCTCCCAGGCCTCTGGTAGAGGACCCGAGCTAAGAGGAAGAAACACCACCCGCGGTGGGTGAGAAGGGAATTTTTTATATATATATATATACATATATATATATATATATGTCCCTTTACTTTATTACTTTTATCCTCCTACTTTATTACTTTTATATCTCTTCCTTTCTTTAAGTGGATAATATCAGGAAGGATGCAGATGGGAACATGCAGAAGGTATGTCTGTTTACTCATGTACAGCTCTGACCCCAGGATGTTCATCTGTACAGTGTTTAGCAAAACTATTCATACCCCTTTAACATTTTTAGCAGAAAACGAACACTGCTCATTGTCCTGAACACACCGCTCCTATTGTAAAACATGGTGGTGGCAGCATAAGATATTTTTCTTCAAAAAGGCAAAAGTAAGGCTCTACAAAGTTGTTGACTAAGGGTTTTAAATAAATTTGCACAACACAATTTTTTAATTTGTACAAAATAAAATAAAAGGCAAACCAAGTATAACTAAAATACTTTGAGTTTTGTAATTGCAACATGTCAAAGTTTAGTGGATACTTTTGCAAAGCAGTATATTCATGTTTATGTATGGTTGGGTTTTTTATGTTACAAAAACACATTGGATTACAAGAACATTGATGAGATATGGAAAGTGAGTAATACTTATGAACCCCTGAGTACACATGCGTCTTTGCTTAACCTCGTTTAAGGTCGCTCTGCTGCTCGCGAATCACAAGCAGCATCCTGTAGCAGCACTCTGCAGCCTTTAGGTTCCAACCAGTGCACATATTATAAGAACATTACTGTCCAGGGGATCCATCCATCCACTGGTAAATGCTAAATGGCATGTCCTTGTGTAGAATTAGTTATTCAGCCATTCGGTCACACACTGTGGTAGTCTGACAGCAGTGAGGCTGCCACGCACCGCAGACTCCTACTGCTACTGCAGCTGACTTTACTCTGCATCAAATCACTTCGTTCCACAATCTTCTATTAGCCCTTACAGTTTTCAGCGGTTATGGGTTTTGTGAGATGGACCACATGCACAATGCTGAAGGTGTGACTTCAACCCTTCTTTCCGTGTTGGGGCTGTTCAGTTGGTCCCCAGGATGGATAAACACATGTAGATCAATGAACAACATGATCGGAAAGGGGCTTTTCATTTGGAGATGACCTCATCCCCGTTCTAATTTTGACAGAAGAACAAAAGGAGAGACGACCTCATAGCAAACAAACAGGCTCTTCCTGTTCTTTTTCCAGGTTAGGGATCTGTTTCTGCCTCAGATGATCAAGATCCCAAGTATTTTGTATTTTTGTTAATGATTGATGGCAGGAGCCTTTGTGGCCTGAGAACACTTTGGGATCCTTCAGGAATAAGCTGGAGACAGTTGTTGGACAGAGAAATGTACGGATTATCCTTTTGGACCCGTCACATCTGCGACCCGACTTCATGCGAGCCAAAGAGTGGTTGATGTACGGAGAGATGGCAGGTCGGTGCATGACCTTCATGTTTCAGATCTGCCTGCAGTCAACAAAAAGCCGACGCTACGACACAAAAACTAAAGCTCACTTTGAACAAGTCAGTTTATGCACTGCTGTTGACCCAAAACAACCTTTCACTTCTTTGAAAACCTGATTCAATCAAAAAATACAAAAAATTCTATTCAGCAGATGTAATTAAATTCACATTTAAATTAAGTTTTGTACAAAATTCAACAGTACATATTTTGGGTTTTTTTGCTCTTTTTTTAAAGAGCGTTCTCTTCCTATTAAGAAACAGACTTTCAGTTCTGAAAGGTGGGATGCTAAAAGCCTGAAACACTGTAAAAAAACACAACAGAAAAGAGCTTTGAACAAAATAAAATGATCAACTTCAGTTCAGTAAAACCAGTTTCTTAATGTCCTATACCATAATCACAACAGCTTTAATCAATTTAGTTAAAAGACAAATCAAAATTCAATGAAATGAGCAACTGTAACTAAACTTTATTACACACAATTCAAAGTTTGAACCAAACAACTTGTCTAAGAAGGTTTCACTTATTTTATCAAAAATTATTTAACACAAAGCAAGTATGTGTTACCAAAATGCCACAAAATTTCTCCTGGCACTTTTCTAAAAGCCTTAGATCAGTGTTTCCCAATTCCAGTCCTCAAGGCCCTGCATGTTTTAGGTGTTTCCCTTCTGCCACACACCTGGATTGAATATGTGGCTGATTAACAGGTTTCTGCAGCACTTGATAGTTATGCAATCATTTGAATCAGCTGCTCTGGAATAGAGGCACATCTAAAACATGCAGAGCAGGGGGCCCTGAGGACTGGAATTGGGAAGCACTGCCTTAGAGCATAGTAAAATGTGAAAATAAAACTGGGAGATGCTCAACTAGGGGAAGACACATCCAGTCACTTATTTATTTTCCACACATAAAGGATTATATATATAAAAAAGAGGTTGAATAATAACTAAGTGAAAAGGAACTCACTGACATTTCCATACAGCGGTCCTTCATCATCCCAATGAATAAGCTTCATTAATAGCAAGCATGCTGCAAAGACAAACAACTTTGTGAATGTTTTCATTGTTTAACTCTTCACCAACACACTGGCAAATGGGAGACAAAATTAACTGCAAAAAGGTCATATGCCTTAATAGATGCTCTATAGTTGTTCTCGCTGTAGGCTAACCATGAGCTTTGGGAGGAAATGTTTCATCAGTCAAGGGCATGTGCTAAAATATTTCCTCCTAGCTGTTAGAAGCACAAATGTTTCCACAAGGCCTGCAGGGTGCTGCAGCCTAATAGCTGTATCTATGTAACCAGAAAACTAGAGATGATGCACCACAATAATGTTTTTGAGGTTTTGGAGCTCACGCAACATCATAAAAATTTGTGAAACTTTGAGGAAAAGCGCAAAAAGTATCAGACTCAGAAAATACTTGGAGGATTCATGAGTAAGATCGGCTAAGGGGTTTGCATTTCATTCAGCATTTATAAAAAAACAAATAGTGGTATTTCAAGCACCTGTGAGTTAATGTGGAAAGAAAGATTCAACCTCGATGCAAGCAGATTGAATTGATGAAGAGGTAATGATGATGATTGTCTACAGAGAAATTACATGGAATTCAACAGCAGTAAACACATGCTGACCTGAAAACATCCTTCCATATATCATATTTAAATGGTAATCCCTTAAACACTAGAACAAATTGAATCAGGTGATAAACAAGATCGTTGGTTCAGATCAGCTCTCTGTGAAGAAATTATGATTTATCCATGCATAAGGTCATATGCCTTAATAGAAGTAGAAACATTGCTGCTTACATCTAAAACGATTCTTTCTATCCTCCTAAATCAGCAGTTTGGGCTCAACCAGCACAGAAAAACTGCTACAGGAATCCTTTATTTATTTAGTTAGTTAAAATAATGTTGGGTTTTTTTTGTTATTTTTATTTTTTCCATTAGTAGATTTGTTTGTTTATGGATGTGCTGTCTGAGTCCTGCTAAACAACTCAAGTTGGCTTTGTCTCAAAGTCATTAAGCAACACCTGGAAATTATTCTTTGGGATTTTCTGGTGGGAGTAAAGTTTATGGTCCAAGGTTCCAGATCCTGACGTAGCAATAGTGCTACCAACTGTGTCACTTATTATGTAGTAAATGAAATGGCTTTGATGAGCTGAAACACTCAGGAGTATTAAAAAAATCTGCATTGGAGCAAAAGTTTTTTCAAATCACAGTTTGTAAATGCATTGATAGGTAGATGCATTGATTTTTATTCGCTAGGATCTTTGTAATTTTTCTGAGGACATTTCTATTTCATGTAAATTCAATGATCATCAAAGGGTTTATTTTAGATCCATTGTAGTCAAACTGTGATAGAATTACCACTGGTGGTGTACGGACTGTCGAAGCATGAAAGTTTTTCTTTGGATTCTGTTTCGTTCTTTACTTGTTTGCAGTACAAACCTGAATAAAACAGCATGTGGTGAACAAACACATCACAAAATATGGGTCACACTAAATAGAATGTAAGCAGCAGATGGCCAGTATTTGAAAGTAATCTCTTTGTTGGTTGTAAGCAATTATTAATTATTATTATTATTATTGTTATTATGTTAAAATAGTGCACATTTTAATATAAATTTTAAAATGTTAAAGTCGAGAGGTTAATGCTCCCGGCTGGCAGCAGGGCGACCCGGGTTCGATTCCCGGCTCCAACCACACCACATTTCGTTGCTTGTACTTGTGACAGTGCAATGACAATAAAGTTGAATTATTATTATTATAATAAAATCTAGAAAACTGGATTAAATTGTCTCCATGTCTCGGACTGTTAAAGCTCACTTGAGCATAATTTTTTTACTTTAATGACTTTTACGTCAAAATTAATAGGCTTAAACTCAAAGTATCCCCTGAAATTGGTAAGGTACTCAACATGCCTGAAAAAGGAGTCAAGGTCTAAAAGAAAAACTAAAAAATCTCCAGAAACCTAAAGAGCACATTGCAAAAAAATAGCAAAGTAAGACTCGTTGGTAGTAATGTGGAATGATTACCGTAACTTTACAGAATTGTGAATGCATTAAGAATTATTCACTGATGCATTAATCTCATAAAATCAGAGAAGCATCCATAACAAAATAGCACATGTCCAGGTCAGTCATTTACAGGCACTAGTTTTATCACATAAAACCAAGATCTCCAACCAGGGCAGAACTTTGCAGCGTTTAGATTTCTGGCACAGCATTTATGATTTCTTTTTTCCCCAAACACTACATCAACTTTCTCTTATTTTTGCTGTAAGAGAAGCTTGGCTCTTATTTGGACAGAGGTTAAGCGCATCCCTCTGTCCAAATGTGACAAGAAGTTCTGCAAAAACCCTTAAGGGTACAGGAAGAAGAATATTAAAGACTGCTTTACTTCCCGCCTGTCGAAGAAGCAAGTTTATATCGACTGTAATGACCAAATTCTGGACACAGAGTAACAGGATTTGTTAAGAGACAAATAACTTGTGTCTGTGGGGATTACAGCTGTGATCACATGTCGTCTCCACATGCACAGCATGGGTTCTTAATTAGTGCTTTCAGCTCATATTCAGTGCCAACGTCTTTGGATGTATTAGCAGCTTCCTCTTTAGAGCATAGAGAGAGAAATTCACAAACTACTCCTGAAAGGCACCAAATTGACATCAGGGTAATAATGTGGGTCTTCTTTGTGATTTTGTTCTGCCATTTATAATTTGAATGATTTAATCTTTCTAAGAATCCAGCAGCAGAACTTGTGTAGCTCACCTGAAGGTTGAAGTTTGGGAGCAAAGAGCGGAAAAACAGCGACAGCGTGCTCTCATTGGTTGCACCAACATGCTGCCTGAATGTGAAGACACAAAAATCACTAAATCGGGACAGAGCTTTAAATTTATAATGAACCGAAGTTTGAAGAAAGCTTGTTCTATGAAGATCAGAAATGCATGCATATGAATGCATCACATCACCTTTCTGGTCTGGTGTATGAAATCACAGAGTCCAGTGGAGGCAGAGGGTCAAAACCCATCACAGGCTGAGTGGTCACCTCCTACAGGAGTTAAAAATATACCGTACATTTTTTTAAATTATCACCTTCGAAAAAATAATTGGCTTTTTAAATTTTCTGCAGCACTGCTGATAGCTACGCTCATCTACAGCCGGGAAAGAACACAGAGTTCATCACACCCAAGAAAATGTCTGGACTTTAAATAGAAGAAACACGAGTCTGTTCTCAAGGTTTGGATCATGAGTTGGTAAACTTTGTTGTGGAGTGGAGCCGGGCTTTTTTGCGTGTCGGTTTGAAGAAGGGGGAAAAAAAACAGAGCATGAGGATATGTTGAAATTTGTAATCTGTGTGCTGGAGCTGCGGAAATGTTACTTCCATCAGCCTATTGGTGTTACGGCAATAATAATAATAATAATAATAGAATAATAGATAGGAAACTATAAAGCAGGGATGAGCTGATCCAGACTTGAGACCAATCAAAACTGGTCATTACATATTATAGTTAGAATAAAGTTATTAAAATCAGTGCTTCATCTATGACTGACAGATCAGCAGTCTTACAAGAGGCAGAGTCGAGGTGGCTTCTTTAATCTCAGAGAGGAGAACATGGCGATGGATGTTTCTTGGTGCACTCTGGTATCTCTGCTTTCTCCTAGAGCAGAGTGACAAATGACAACACTTACCAAAATTAATAAACTATTAATATGGAGTCTAAGTTCATCAGAGAATAAATACATTGTACCCACTTAGCTTTCTAAGCAACATATGGTTGGTCTAAGTATTGGCATTTTTACTTAACATGGCTCGTCTTCGTTTGATGCATCACAAAGCCACCAGAAATATGAGTGACGGGAAGAAAGCAAGAAGTGTACAGCTTACTTGTTCTGACAGTCCTCTACGAGAGGATCTTGGGCATCGACCCGGCGCAGCACCTCCTTCACTGACTCCTCCAGCCAGAGCATTACCGCCGCCTCCTTCCACAGGCTGTACGTTCTCCCCACATACAGAGCCGTGAGCTCAGCCAAAGCTGGTGGCTGCCTGGAGACACATGACGTTTGGTGGATTTGAAACAATAATCTTTATCTGCAGCATATGTTACATTAAGTTTTTTTTCTTGGTTATACGGTGTGGACAGATCAATTTTAGCATGCAGCATTTATGCAGTAGCATTTGTGGGTTATGCGTTACATTAGGAATTAAAAGGAGACCTACCCTATCTGACTCTTTGGACCAAAGAAGCTATGGGAAGAGACTGTGCTGTCAGGCTGAACAGTGCATAGATCCAGCAAAGGCATTAAAACTGCAAAACAACACAATTACAGCCGGAAATAAATGATAAAATCTCTCTTTATGTTGTGTTCTTAATCAGAGGGTGTGTGAAGGATTTCATCTAACCTCCAGGGAACATTATGAGAGCGCTCTGCAGCATCTGGTCAGCTTGTTGCCTCTGTTTGTCACTTTCTTCAGGATCCACATCATCTTGCTGACTCAAGTGGAAATGACAGAGTGCGCAGGAGAATGCAAAGTTTGGCAGCTGAGACAGATTTCTATGCTCCTGGGAAAAAAAGCGTTATAAAAAACAATTTCAGTATCAGATTTCTAAGGAGTTAAGTGTTGCACACAAAGGCCCAATTTTACCTCCCAGTCCTGATACAGCTGAAGGAGAGGCTTGTACTCTCTGGAACGAAGCATGAGGAAATCGATGAGCAGCAGCATGCAAAGCGGGTCGGAGTCTGAGTCTAAACTATGAGACACAAAACCACAAGTAAAGCAGTCACTTAAGCACTTAGAAACATGTTGTTTTATAATGATTTACAGAAAACTGTGAAAATGTTTCATTTATTGGTTTATTTATGTGTAATAAAGCATCAGAACCTATATAAATATTTTATCTAAGAGCATTTTCATCAATTTTAAATCAGAGGTATGGACCAAGCACAACAAACATTGTTAATATATCTGACTAAAGCACCGTCTTCCTTGATCCAGCCTGTTATTGTAGTCGGACATTAGCGATCCGCTACGATCTTCAAAGTCTTACTTTGGATCCAGTTTTCTATCCTAACCCCGATTTAAACTTCTACACACATTCATCTCTGATTTGTCTGCTGTGTTACTTTGTTTTCATGATGCTGTTTGTTCGCTAATGTTGTCTGACTAATTCTATGTTCTAATTGAGAGGCTTCTCTGGGCAATTGGATGCTTTCAGAGTGAACTGAATACAAAAATGTCTGACTCACTTTTCAGATTTGAAAAAGTGTTGAAAACATCCTTAACTTTTCGCTTCATAATTACGCAATATTTTGTGTTGGTCTTTCAATGAAATTCCCAAAAAGGCAAAAAAATATATAAAAATCACTTAAGTTTGTGAAAAACGTTAAAAAGATTAAGAGGAATCAACACTGTTGCCAAGAACAGTAACGTCGGCATGCAGAGCAGCAGCTCATGGGACGTTACATAAACTACTCTTCTAAATATTGCATCCAGTGCAACTGTAACATCTAATACTGAGATTCTGCAGCAATTTTGATCCAGTGAGTAGATCTACTTTGGATAATCACTTTCAGGAGAATTACAACATTTTCAGGAAGTGCAGCAAAACCAAAATATCAATTCTTGCACACAAGACAAAAAAATTTTGGCCAAATATTCATCTAAATTTCAGACAATGTGTAGCAGATCAGTTTATGAATGCAAAATCATAGCATATTTATGGCTTCCTTATTTAAAGAATATCTTGCATGTATCATAATAGTCGCAGCTTGAATTTCCTTTTTAATAAACAAAATGCTAGTCAAAAATTAATTTAAATAAACCCATAATAATTCAAAGTGAAATTCTGTTAGGTTTGACTTTCAAAAGACTTTCTTCTTTTACCAAAGGATCAGTTTGCAGTACTCCAAAGCAGTCCGTGGGCATCCTCTCTTCTCCAGGAACATCATGTGCTTATAAAGAGCCAGATAAAATGCTCTGCAAATAAGGATTATTAAATTACTGGATTGCTGAGCCATATAACATAATTTAAGTTCAAAATGTTAATCTGAGGTCAAACTGACGCCTCCCAACACCAAACATAGGAGGAAAAAGAGAGAAAGACGCAACCAACCTGTTTTCTGGTCGCAAATAGTCCAGCAGGCTGGTTCCTGATGTTAGGCTGAATAAAGGGTGAAAAGCACACTCGAAGCTGAACAAAGCCCGTTCTGCACAAAGAATTAAAAGAGAAGACATTTTTCTAAAGGAGTTCATAACAAGATATATTGTTGCTGCCCAATGAGGAAAAGCAGGGAATAACAATGAAACAAACATGCTCTGGCAGTCATAATCTTATCTACAATCTTACCAGCACGTCTTTACAACCTAAAAATATCGAAACTGAAAACGTCTGTCTTATGGTAAAGTTGGGCTGATGGCATGTAAATCAATTATCCAGGGAGGAAGACAAATGTCCTTTGTGACTCTTCCACATAGACTAAAAAATTTTAAAGTACAGAGTCTGTGATAATAAACATAGCATTGTGCTTTAAATGAAGCCTGAACCCTGCCTGCCTAACAGAGGCTGGTTTGTTGAGTCACATTTTGCCAAAGTGCACAGCTCTGAACTGATTCAGTTTGATAAACTCATAAACAAAAATAGCAGACACTAGTTAATTTGTCATCATTTTTCACCAAAGTCGCTGACAAACATAATTCTAAACGTGAAGCAAAAAATGCACTGATCTCTGCACGATTTAAAAACGTAGCTTTTTAATTTAGTTTCGCCTTTACTTTAAGGATTCTCACAAGACCAAGAATAGTGAAATGTAATGATCTGGACACAATATTCCGCTTGTCCTCTTAGGATACGGTGATGAAAACCAGACTTATAATTGACAGCAGAGTATTTTGTAAAGAGAGGCTGCATCGTTTCATGTTTGTGCCAAAATCAGTTGTCTATAAAAAGGACAAACTTGGAACAGATTGACTTTGTTTTCTAAAATAGATAAGCCTGCGAGGCTTTATGGACGAACCAACAAATGAGTTAGAATAGAAATATGAAAAACCTCCATGTTCAAATCAACTGACGAATGTTTTACAGGGTCATACGTGGGTAATACTTGATACTAACCAAAGTAAATAAACATAAATCTTCACATCAGGCTTTCAGTGTGCATGCAAAACACAAATCATTTGTTCCTAAAAAAAACTGACATTGGGTGCAAAGAGTTCCTCTAAAAACTTCAGCTCATAAAACTAAATTTTTATGAGTTCATCAGTTTTCTCCTCACCGATGAGGTCGCGGGCCATCTCTTGATCTTCCTGTATCCTGCAGACGTCAGAAAGCTGCAGCAGGGAATCGATGTGATACGGGTTTAGCTGAAGCAGAGCCTGCAGAAAATAAAGCGGAAAACAGAAATATACCACTGGATTTTAGTAAATAAAGATAAATTAAAAATACGGAGTTTCTGCAGTCAGTCCTTCTCCGTTGTTAAACAGTCGCCATCAGAAGGAGGAAACTTATAAACACTAAAGGACCGATCCAAAGGATCTGATAATCTCCATATATGAAGGTGGAAACATCTCAGTGTTTTCTATCTAAATGTTTACTAAAGAGCCATAACCAGATTAAATACATACAATATAAACTTCAAATATAAAAATAAATCACTACAAGAAAGTAAAAAATTAAAATAGCAAAACTAAAACATAAAACTATAAAATAAACCAATATCTGGAAAAATGTCTTATTTTGCTTTTTATTTTTTGCTCTATTTAATATAACTGTTTGTCTGGTTGGACTCAATACACAATATTTTATTGCATGTTGAAAATTTGGTCCATTATTATCTAAGTTATATAAGCTGGCAGTGAGCTTTCTATGTCACTACCTTTTTTTTATAATCTTTGGTGATTGTTGCAGAAGAAACAAATAGATGCAGGACAGCTTAATTTTGAGATTTTAACTTTGCTTGAAGCATTTACAGACCTTTTCTAAGAATTTAAAAAGTTCTTAGAAAACTTTTTAAGTTTTTAGGCACACGTGAGGCGTGTTTCCAATATGCTTCCCTCAAAACCTAATTACTCTGAATCGTCCCTGAATAGTTTGATGTCTGTGTTTTAACTTCTGGAGCTGTTTAGGCAAACTATGTCCTACAAGAGCTGCTCCTCTAACTACAGCCTGGGAAAACATGTGGGCTGTTAATAAAAGTGCATTTCCACTGCAGGAACCATTTCAGGAAGTAGGGGAGTTTTTCTCCCACCTCGTTCAAATCAGGTAAAAACAGATCTGTGAGGAAGGCAGGAGTCTAAACTAAAAATGGAGCAGTGAGAAGATGGTTGATATTTCTCAGTTTCTACTCATCTATAGTTCACATTTTCTGTTAACTTTAAATTACATGGCACATTCAAATACACTGATAAAATTAATCAAACCTGTATTAAGATAACATTTGTAAAAGTTCCAAAATGTTAAAATATTAACATTAAAGTTACTTGGCAATACAAACTGCAGGAGTTTAAGCTGGAACTAAAATATTTAGCAACAACTCCACTAGATTCACAAAGCTTTACCTTGTAGATTAAAGATAAAACAGGTTTAAGCTTCATGAGAGGAAGACTCACCACAATGTTGTTGGGATCCATGGACTCAACAGCATCTAAGAACTTGAACTGCACTTGTTGGTAGTCCCGGTTGTGCTCAAACGTGAAATAATGAACGCCATTCTTGGACTCCAGCAAGGTCATCGAGATTCCTGAGGAGGTAGAAATTAGGGTTACAAACTAAAAAAATTTAAATACAAAGCATGTGAGCTAATTTATGTTAAACTTGTATTAATATAACAACAAAAAAGGTGGAAAAAATTATGAATTCATCTGGACTAAAAGGGAAAATTATCTAATAAACTGTATTTATTTAGTAAAATAAATAAAGCTTTATGTAATGTTATATAACGCTCCTTATTGTAAAGAATAAGATTTACACAAGCAAAAAAAAAAAAAGATAATGATACTACTTTGCTTCCAATTCAATACAATAATTAAAATCTACAAAAAGCCAAACTGTCAACTTTAAACCCAAAGATTATAATGCAAATTTGTGGTTTAACATGACTAGTAATGTGCCTTTTCCAGTGATTGTAGATTTTAATCACCACTAAATTACTATGAAACAGATAAAGTAGCATGCAAGACATTGTGGGTCAGTCCACATAACAGAATAACCTATTAGGAATTGCTCAGATGACCTGTTTTAAGCATAAACAAAAACAGGAACTGTGTGAGCAAGTTACTAAACACCTAAAACACAAGGCTCTGTGTGCAGATGAGGCTTGGCTTCAAACCTTTCATAACAACCTAAATTGATATTTGTGGTGGAAAAAATGCCATCAGGCCATGGCGTGAGCATCCATCAGACAGATAAGGTAATGAATCAATAAGGTTTTTCAGTTTGCGGACAATAAGCCAGTCTTTGTGATGACGTCATGGTCCCAAAAATGCATTTTTTTTTTTCCCCCATTTTTATCTCCGAAGAGTTTTTGCGGCGCTAGTGGCTCGAATTTTTTTGCGACAGTAGACAGACAAGAAAGAGGGTGAGGAGAGGGGGTAAGACATGCGGCAAAGGTCATCGGGACCGGGAGTAGAGTCCGCGACGTCCGGGTCGAGGACTAAGGCCTCCAAACGTGGGGTGTGCTAACCCCCTGCGCCACCACAGCACGCCCCCCAAAAATGCTTTTAGCCAGTTTTATGTTGCCTGACTGCAAATCTGGGAAACTGAGAAAAGTTTAGCTAAGTTACTTTCAAGCTCTCGCAACGTTTACAACAGTCTCATCAACGTTGCTATTCAGGTTTCCTAAAGAACAGCTGGATGTTGTAAATGTTATTTAAATTAAGAAGAGTTGAACAGATATACAGAACAACTGAGCTATGAAATCATGTAGCTCGTTATCATCTTGTGCCTTTGCTGAAATATTCATAAAACTTAAACTTTTTTATTTTTTTTCTTCAAAATATAACACTTTACAACCTCACACTTTAGTATATTTAATTGGGATGTTGTGTTGCAGACTGATACCAAGTAAAGCGTTTAACTTTAAAATAATGTAGACGGTTGTGTTGGTCTATCACCCATCCATCCATTTCCTGTTCACCCTTGTCCCTAATGGCGTCGGGAGGTTGGTCTATCACATAAAAACTTAATATTTTATTAATATTTAATATTAAAGACCCACCGGGTCGGCTAAAGCGAGGCCAGCTCTCCTTTGGGTTGGTCATCCAAGTGCTGCGGTGAAAGTGCCTGTTTCTTTGCCGAGGTCTGTTCAGAAAAAAAAATTTAAAATCAACTTTATGAATCTTACACATCAAAATGACAAAATACTTTTCATTTTTAAAACCTCTTACCTTTGATCACCCAGAACAGCCCGAGCTCCAAAGTATCTCTTCAGTTCAGTCTCTGAGTTGAGATTCCTGATGACAAACCAGCAACAGTCACTTTGACAACATTGATGAGCTGTGAAGATTCACTTCACGTGACTTTTTTCATAATTTTAAGTTTAAAACAAAATGTTACAAACATAGCATACACAACGCTGAGAAACTTTTGCGGCAGGCAGGAACACCACCTTCTGGCAGCTAACGCTTCCCTAAAAATGAATCATGATCTAACAATCTACAGCGACATTAGGGAAATATGTGATTTGCAGTAATACTGGTAAATGTTGCAATATCAATATGACTAACAATGAATGTTGATGAGTGAGTACTACAATCTTTCTGCATTTGGTAATAGCAAATATTGATACCAGATCACAAAGATTGAAAATGTCCACCTCAACAATGATTTATGAAGAAGTTGCTCTGGTTGCCGTCTGCTCTTTCAGCTTTGGGACACATTTACTCTAACTTCTTAATGCCTGATCCACCTTACTACCACTTATCATCCAAACCTGTCCATGCTGCATTAAAATACTGGTCACTACATGTGATACTGGGACAGAGAGCTTGAATGCATGGTACTTAAAATAACTGGCCAACATTTATGATCGTCCAGTCAGTTCTTTTTGATAATCTTGTTGCGAACAGTAATACTAAGGTAATGATAAATTTAATAATAATTCAACTTTATTGTCATTGCACTGTCACAAGTACAAGCAACGTGGTGTGGTCAGAGCCGGGAATCGAACCCGGGTCGCCCTGCTGCCAGCCGGGAGCATTAACCTCTCGACTATCGGCGCTCACCATTTGCGATATATTGTGCAGCCCTGGTCACAATGACCTAAAGATTACAGTTGTGACATGTAAGGATTGACCACAACCAAATTTTTACAAATATCAATGAAATGAAAATGAAAAAATTATGTTTCATTAAATCTGAAAAGATAAAACTCAATTTATTTATTTTTCATTATAATTTTATTAAAGCATGATTTTCATCCTCTTTAGCTGCACTCTAAAAGCACCCGACAAATCTGGCAGCAACTTCAACCTTTCAGGCTCTGGTTTGAATCTATAAAGCTATATTTCTCTGCTTATCCTGTCTTCAGGTGATAAGAAATATTCCAGCCTCATTGATAATTTTACACCAGGGGAATCACTAATTTTCTTATGACCTTTATTTTAAGTCTGTGATAGAATGGCCGCAGTGCTAACTTTGCTGAATTAGCTCCTGTTGTGTAACAGTTGAAACGTGTAATCTTGCTAAATATATCCAATGCATTATCATGACAGAGCACATTAAAATCAGAGTTGTGTTCATGTTTTTGTCAGGTTTCTATGCATCTTCAGCATCAAACAGGTTGGTGTTCACACCTGTGTTCCACATGAAGCACAGATCTTCTGACTGAGCCGCCGCAGTCCTCACTTTGCAGACTCACACCGTTGGATAGCTCCAGGTTCTCCAGCAGTAAATCAATATTTTCAGTTGCAGCTCCCTAAAGGTAATAAAAATGCATGTTGAATTAGTTGTGACGTCATATTAACTGTTATGTTGTTTCCAAGATCAGTAAAGATTCTGTAAACCAAGGCAGCACTGACTGCATAAACTCTATAACTGAATAATTAGCTGTAAAACCTTCTGCCTTATAAACTGTTATATTATTCTAGGGATGTAAATTAGGCTCAAACTGAATTACAGAATTGTCCTGTCAGAATTAGATATATTCCATACATTTAATTGTCCATCCTCTGATGTCGTTTTAGTTTTCTTCTTTTTTTTCTTCTTTTTAACTCTGTCTCCTGACTGTAAAAGAAAAAAAAACCCACAGATGACAGATACAAAATGTGTATTTAGATAAAACAGTTAATTAGGAAGATAAGTTCTTCCTAATTGTTTTAGCTTTACCTTTGTGGACTCTTCCTCATGCTTTTGATCTTGATTCTCAACATCTTTGTTACTATTCTTTTTGGTTCCACTTGCTTTATTTTTCTCTGGCTCTTCATCGGGTGAAACTCTATCTGACTCATTTTCTGCATCACATATCTGATAAAAGAAGTCAAAAAGGTGTATTGGTTGGAATAAACCAGAAAGTATCAACATATTGCATGATAAAACTGGTCTTCGCCAGATTCTAAAATTATTTCAGTAACTTCAAATGTACAAAAGCACACAACAAATCCTGAATTGACAAATGTTAAAGATAAAGCAGTCAGTCAGTGTCAGTACTCTGACAGTCAGCATATGTCAATATATTCTCTATAACATTTATATTTTTGAGTAAGAGGCAACTTTACAAAGCAGAAATTTGTCCTAGATACATAATTTTTACACCAGTCAATAATGTATGAATGAAACTAATTTACCCTCCACTCTGTTATTTTGGTTTCTCGCTGGACAAGCTTTAAATGTGTTTAACTTACAAGTACCTACTGAGTTGGATAGTCTAACAAAACTATAGCATGTTATTATTTAACTGAGAGTAACTGTTAGCATGTTTTAGCTATGTAAGCTACCAGGAGTTGATGTAAACAACTGGAGACAAAAAGTGCCGTTGCTGTACAAGAAACACGTCACTCCGTTTTTATCGCCACCTTACCAGTTCATAAATATTACTGAAGTTTTTCTGAGCCTTATTTTTCTTTGTCTTTCGGCTGCTGCTTTTGCTATTGGAAGGAGGAGAAACATTAGCAGCATTAGCCGTGTCCAGCTGCTCCTCCCCAGCCTCAGCTTCAGCCTGCTCCTCCGGGCTGTCTCGCAAACTTAGGTCCCCGAGATCCAAGGCCTCCTGACCTCTCTGTTTCCCTTTGAGTCTTCTCAAGGCCCGGGTTGACATTGTAGACTATATGTGGGTTAACTATATATAAACTGTATAGTGTTAAAATGCTGTTTTCACAGCTGTCAATACCACACCAGTGAGATGAGGGTAAAATTCACAGACTCTTTCTTCTTCTGCTTACGGACAGTTAGGGTGAGGTCTCCCTCTAGAGGTTAGATTGTACATGGCATCACTTCTTTTCTTCTTTTTCCAAATAAAATCAACTGAAATGTGCTCAAGTTAGACAAATTGCTATTATTAAATAATGCATTTAGTATATTAAAAAAATATACTAAATGCATTAGTATTTATGGAAACAACAGTTTTCTTAGCATCACCAAGGGATGGACAGTCCTTCCAGTATTATAGTGATGGCCAAGCAAAGCTACTGTTTCTACCTTATGGAGGCTTTATTATGCAATATTAAATTTCTTAACTGTTGCAAACTGTGGCAGTCAGAGACTGGTTGTTATAAAATAGCAAAGGATTTCCGTAATTTTTTTCCATATTTATTGTCATTTAGAAAGAACAGTGTGGTGTATGATTGGTGGTTGTCTTCAAAATGGTGTGAGAATGCTTCAGAGGGAAAAAAAGACTCTGCAGACACAACTTCAGTGGAGCAGTGAAGGATTTTATTTCAAACTGCAGCTTGTATCAGAACAACCCAATTATGAGGATATTTGGCCCAGTTGTAGAGGTCTCTATACAGCACATACACAGTACCAATGTATAGGTCTTACTTTCAACAGAGTTTTTTCTACACCTTACATATCAGGTCTTCTTTAGATATTGGTTTATTTTTTCTCCACATTGTGCTGGGATCCATACCTTTCATTATGAATCCCATATGGGTGTGTTTGGAGCTTAGAGGTAAGCTCCAAACACACCTTTAGGCCTCTAAGCTATCAGACACAACTGTAGTTAGCTTTTTGGTCATCAGCATTCTGGCTATTGGAATAGCTCTATCTAAAATCTACAGATGATATTTCTACATAAATTAGCTGGACATTCCTTTTTTTTTTTTATTGTGCTCATGCACAAAAATTAACAAATCTGGGGATATTTCTCTTTTTATTTACAAAAGCAAAAAATACTCTTTGAATTTTTAAATCATCTTCCAAAAGACCATTCATAAAATAGAAGATAGAAGAAATAATACCTCGAATACCATGACTATTATTTTTTTTGCTGTTGTTTTTGTATGTAGAGTAAAATAAATAATTTCATTTTTGAATGCATTAAAGCAGCTGTTTTTCTTGTACCCACACTCTTTGAGCTTGAGTCAACACTGTGGAATAGAGTTTCAGTCTGAAACCTTTCAAGAACTCTGCAGAAATTTGACTGCAGAGGTCAATTTATCTCTTCAAACTTTGCGTATAACTAAAATCCAGTGGAAAATATGCTCCAACTTCCTGCTCTTTCAAACATAATATTTAAAAATTCTTAAATTGGAAAAATGGCAACCAAACTGATACATGCTTTTAGATGTAATGTGAACTAGACTGTCAGCCTTACTGAAAAAAAGGAACCACTTTTTCATGGTTGAGGTTTCCAAACAGCCTGCAACCCATTAAAGATAAGGTGTGACCAGTAACAGGAAAAAAAGAACAAAATAGAAAACCCCTTTGCGTGAACAATAAAATGACTCCAACATGCAAAACTTGTTTCACAAGCAAATCTATAAATACACTGCTTCCCTAATAAAAAGAATAAAGGATCATATTTAGCATGATTGTAGACAAATAGAAAAAATACTTTGGAGAACAAAGGGAATTTCTGTAATATTGAAATCTAGTTGTTGCAAAAAGAGGAACTTGCAAATGCCATTTCTTTAAATATTTTTTAAAGGAAACAGAAAAAACAGAAGTCTACAACCAATGATTCAAAGGAAGCAAAGGATTTATTTACAAGATAATAAAACTATGACTAACAACAAGAAAACAAATAATAAAAGGCCATTATCAACTGGAAACAGCTAATTTTATCTAAAGGTATAAATAGTACCATAAAACTGTAAACAACCGTAAACCAAGGCTTTTAAACACAAACACATAGAAATTACAGTTAAGGTACACAAATCTTCCATAAGGCGTATGCATGCTAATAAGAACTTAAATAACTCAAACATAAAGCAACATTAGGCTGTGACCTCTGCTTCATCGGACCGGTAAGCGCTAACATCTAGCATACAGTACTCTAAAGTGACAGTAGTTGCCCTTGGTTGCAGAGTAGCAGCTACAGAATTAAATTTGCCTGCAGCATTTTTTTGTTCATCAAAAGTAAAAAAAAAAAAAACCCTTCAATTTCATCATTTATTTTTCTCTGAACTATAGTTCTAGTAATCTGTGACGTAGGAAAGCTCTGCCCGCTCAGAGGCATCAGCAAACTTCTGAAAACTTTTTTTATCTACAGTCACTGAATCCAGGGAGCTTCCACAATGACTGTGTCGTTTTTTGACAGAGGAGGGTGAATAATAAGGGCATAGTTCTGGACCTGTTACTCATCTGCAGTAACAGAGATGGGGTTATCATACGCAGCTGATTCAAGGTCCTTTGCTTGTTTTCTGCGCATCTCTGGAGGAGGTCTTGGTGGTGGGTTCTGTGGAGGATTCTTGATGCTCTCTGCGACTGGCTTTCGCACTTCTTTCCGTGGAAGAATGGGCTCCCATTGCTCACCTCGAATAGCTGCCTGGAAAACAAGACAAAGTCAGTTAGAGTCTTTTGAGCATCTATAGCTACTGAAACTTATAAATAATAGTAAGCTGGTTATTTTCTAAACATTCTTGATTGTAAAGCTATAAAAAACTGTGCTTTTAACTGCATCAACTATATACACTTTAGCTTGACCATTTTGAGCTATTGAAGAGTTCAGCAACATCCTTGACCGGTCAAGTTTCAAAACTCTGAGGTCATGTCGCAACTGTGGAAGAACTGAGTAACAATCTCTTCCTTATTACAATTTCCTTGTTTCTGTACTTCCTTTCTTAGAATTCACAGTTATCAACCTGCTCAAATGGAGCCAAAATCTGATAAAAAAAAAAAAAAAGTCAACAACTTACTGCAAGGTAGATGAGGCTGGCAATGCCAAGGCAGACACATCCAAGGACAGTTGCTAGCATAAAACCTCCAGGAACACAGATGCTGAAAAGGGAAAACAAAAGATACAAGGCGATGGAATGTTAAGCCTTTTGTTTACCCAGATTAAATGAAGAGGAGGAATGCTGTTTTACAACCTGAGCAGGCCAATCCCACCAATATTTAAGGTCTCACACAAACTCATCAAGATAGATTTCAAATGTGCATAAAACCCAAATATACTCACGCTGCATGTAAAAATGCTCTGACGTAGTAGTTCCTCGTCAGCGGTCCAAAGGCTTTTAAGCACACTGTGAAACAATACTGGCCCCTAACAGACAGTAAATAAGCATCATTTTATGATCATCACATAACATCAGTGCAAGGCAGATGAAGAAAATAGAGAGAAAACTGCAGCACTGCTTACGTTCTTTCCACACTTGTTCCTTTGGCCCTCTTGCCTCTTGGATATTCAAGCAGACACACAAACACACCAGCGGCACTGGTTTTCTGTCAAGGCTGACACTTCATTAATTCCTCACAGCCAACAAAAGAAAGTGTGCCAGTATAACCAAAACAGTCAACAAGACAGTCATTTAAAAAATACTTATGGCAGGACATTAACTATACATCTAATGAACAACATTTTACAGATACTGTGGCTGCTGTGCACTTTTTAAACATACTTGTATTTACTCTTTGTTGTTATAACTATTTTATACAAGCCTTTAAACCCTGTCAATTTATTTTATGTGCTACAGTAACAAAGTAATTTCAAAATAAGATAGATAGATAGATAGATAGATAGATAGATAGATAGATAGATAGATAGATAGATAGATAGATAGATAGATAGATA
>CAEGAG010094940.1:0-14503 GCA_903067065.1 Brachyrhaphis terrabensis
AAAAAATTCATAAATAAGCCGCATCATTGTATAAGCCGCAGGGTTGAAAGCGTGTGACAAAAGTCGCGGCTTATAGTTTGGAAATTACGGTATTTTGTAACGTATCAGTATTGGTCTGATAAATATAACTGGGCCACTATCAAAACACAATATTTATTTTCATCTTGTGGCCATTTGTTTCTGGAGGAGGTTGGTCATTTCTTTGGTCATGTGACAGATATAATGATCTAGCAAAGGATTGTGGGCACTACAGCAATAGTAGTATTGGATATCGATGATGTCCCAAATTTTCGTATCAATGCATCCCTAATTAATATGGAATAGAATCGGAACGCAGTGTCTGCTGGCTAATGTATTGGAAGTCTAATGAATGCACATTTTTTATGCCAATAGGACATTCAGCCTGCGTGATGTCTCTGCACTGATTGCTAGTTTTTATACAGAGAACAGAAAAGTCACAAAGTGTGGAAAGCACACACCATTAGAAAGAAAATATGGATTTATCACAGCGGATATTTTCATAACAATATAGTAAAAGAGTAAAGGGAATAAATTTTTTTTGCGTCACTACAATCCAAGCACTCATCTAGAAAAACAACAGAACAACTTAAACTACTAAAGTAGTTTAACAACTTTAGTAGTTAAACTACTAACCTAAAAAGAGTCCTCAAGTTCTGCAGAGAGTAGGCAGACGTTAGCAAAATATAAAATTTATGCTGTGTTTATCAATCAACACAGCACAGGGCATGTGTTCAATATGCACAAACTCAGTTTTGGTAAATTCTGGATTCAGGTTTAATATGCCAGCGACAGATTTGGTGATGTGCAGGTTTACTGATTTGGCAGTCAAGTGTAGGGAGTGCAGTGAGAAACAGAAAACCGTTCAAAACAAATATTAAGGGATGACACAAACGGTCCAGAAACGCGAAACATAACAGCAGCGGCAAAAATAAAC
The DNA here is from genome assembly GCA_903067065.1 of Brachyrhaphis terrabensis. Lineage (NCBI taxonomy): Eukaryota > Metazoa > Chordata > Actinopteri > Cyprinodontiformes > Poeciliidae > Brachyrhaphis > Brachyrhaphis terrabensis. The sequence goes on from CAEGAG010094940.1 coordinate 956, forward strand.
CGTAAAAAGGGCAGCGCATAACACAGCTTGTGTAGTTATAAGCTGCCCAATTACACACACACATGCACAGACATGGAATAACTTGGTTATGTAAAACTTCCACGTTGCTCTCTCTATTGAGGTTCTTATTATGTTTGTACAAAAAGAGAAGCACAGCATGAGGTGAAAATGTGCAAATCCAGAGTTTAAATCCTTGAAAAAGAAGAAAATGATTTTATTGTGTGCAGAGCAGACCTACACCTCTGAACACAAGTCTCACATTTGAACCACAAAAAGTTTTTCTTTTATTTCAGAAAAACAGAAGAACAAAGAGATAAGCCACAGAATCCTGATGAATATCTGAATGAACAATACAAAAGACGACAGGTGAAGAACACTGAAGGCCCACGTGAGAGAAAACACTAAAGTTGCTCAATGGATATGTTACGTCTGTCCTTGTCCATGCAGCTGCATGTGTCCTGACTTTTCAGCTGAAAATAAGTTATATAAAATATTGATTGAGTGACTTTGACCATAAAAGATTTCCAGTCTTTTTTTTTTTTTGCAGGATCACACCATTCAGTGTATGTGTACATCCTATCCATAGATCAGTATGTACACATACATATATTTTTTTGCTTATTCACCAACAAATTGGTGTTTGGTCAATTTGTTGCTCTAAGTTTTACAACTGCTGTCAAAATACAGACTAAATATTCAGTCTCAGTGGTGAAACGGATACAACTGTGGCATTTGTTCAAGTGAAAGAAAATGTGAGATTTGATACACAACAGTTTTTTTTTTTTTTTTTCCTATTTCACTGTGTAATATCTTAACAGCCATTTCATCTGACATACAGCAACTACCTTGTTCAGTTACCATATTTCTGGTCACTTTGCATCGTATTTTCTTTGGGTTCTTTGGCGAGTTATGGTGAAATAGAAACTGGTTTCTGGTCCACTTTGTCTTTTTTGGTTTAGCTCCTCAAAAATCCCAGTGAAACTGTTTTTTTTTTTGTCATTAGCCATAGCCCGTAGTGGGTTGGATTACTCTTTGGTATATCTGCCTGACACTGGACATTTCAAACTGATCAGTCATCAGTTTTTACCCACCATGGAGACAGAACTCTAATAGTGTAATATTAGCAACTTGTCTTGTCTTGTGACATAGATATGTATGTGTACATACTGATCTATGGATCATATTACTGTATGCATCTGGAATGGTTAATATCTCACTGTTGCACTTAGCATTTTACCTCCCCAAAACTGCACTTTTCCCCTAGGAGCAAAGCAATTTGTAAACGTGTATATTTACAGCAAATAAGTTTGAGATTTTCAGTGAATCCACTTCTGTATTTTATGTGAGGCTGTAGCTCTGTTGTGCGAAGCTGTGTCTCATCCCTGGAAGATGAATACGACTCAGTTTACATTGATTTTGACCTAATCAATGTCAAAAGAGAATCTTTTAAAAGATTTGTTCTGGTCTTTTCAGTATTAGTCATGCATAAATAGATTATTTTGTCAAATGGGGTAGAAACTCACCCTTGATCATAATAAAAAAAATCTGGTTTGGCAATTGGCTAAAGGTATTTTTTTCAGTATTGCTGTTCTCCACTGTTGAGCATAACATTGATTCAAGCTTTGGTCTGCATTTCCAATTAGTGAGACTTTTTAAATATGTAATTAATTATCCATTGTACTTTACCCTCCCAAGCAGAGTTCAGCCTCATCTGAACAAACTCGATTCATGCATTTTTAACCAATCCGTCTGCGGAGGTCAGGCTGATGGAGCAAACAGCGTATTAAACAGCATATTAAACATCATTTGATCTTGTACCTACATATGGAGATGATTCCACTCATCAGTTACCTGAGTCTGATCCTCCCACTGACCTACATATAACTGGAACAAAGGAAAAAGCAGTCGTAAAACTTATTTGGCAGATTCATAATGACTTTTTGGGGGTTGTACAGGTAGTTCTGTATAAATGTTAGTGCAACAGCTGCTGAAAGTCTACATTGTTTCATGAATGGTATCATATTCATGTCTTACAATGGCCCAGGCAAAGCCCAATTAAAACATCTATGTCTACACATAGAAATGTATGTTCACTCCATTTGACCTGACAGAGCTTGACATTTTATGACTATAAATGTGCTAAGCTAGTACAGAAATACCTCCTAAAGACTTGAAGCTGCAGGATTTCCTCCAGTGTATTTATAAGCCTTGGTGGCCACCAAGCTGTACTTGCCCCCCCACACCAAGTATTGTTTGTTTATTTTAACAGTGACAGTAAAGACTGATTAAGATAGGTTTAATGTTGACTCAGACAAAGGTGGTATGCACTAACTTTCAAACTATAATTCCTGCTTGCACCCCTCCAAATTTTTGGTACTTTTAACATTTTTTAAACACAAAAATGTGTTCCACCAGGCGTGACCTATAGTGCTTGTACAATGTTTAGACTCAAAACACACGTTTCACCTTTTTATTTGTGAAAATGATGAAATAAAGCAATTTGTTTTGGTATATCTCAAAAGATCCCATATAATAGCTTGAAGTTGTTGACAATATGAAAAAAAAGTATTGCTTTTGTAGGCACAGTAGAAACTCAAAAGATTCATTTCACCGTAGAAGAATCTCACTCCCTGTTTTCACAGAGGCACTCTTCAGGTAAACTGTAACATTTTTGTTGCGATCCAGTAGCTCGTTTACGCTGCACCGGTGACCGGAGTCTCTCACTCCAACACTTCTTTTTTGAAACCAGGTGTCAGTGTGAAAGTGCTGAACACACGGCTGTAGGGTTTATTCTACACACGAACTGGCAGCTAACAACAAAAACAATGGCGGATGGCATTGTGCTACTTACCCTGTTCAGTTTAGCACAATTTCTGATAAGCAATATGTCTTACAAGAGCCCTTTTTTCATGGGAGACGGAGACGAGTTACTGTTTACAGTAAGGGTCAAAAGCACATGCAGATTTGATGACATGTTAAAATCACAGCACCATCAAGTGGCCCGGCATGACAAGTGATTCAAACAGTCTAAACGTGGAACCTTTGTCCAATTATCATCTGAAAGTACCAGCACGTTCCGGGCAGCGATCTTATGTAAAGGTAGCGTGCCAGTTTTAACAGGAAGAGACTTCTGTCAGAAGAAGTGGTGGGAAAGCAAGAAGAGAGGAAAAGGAAGCCAACTCAGACAACTTGAGGAATCATCAATTTAGTCAGTTCTTGGTAGTCTGTATTTTTCTTGAACTCAGTAGATGAGAAATTATCCGTTGAACCCAAGATTATTAAAGTGTTATTTATGCATGTAAGCATGTGATCCGTCCATGTTCTTGTTCTCGTTCCCTTATTACCCGTATTACTAGGCTGTGCCTGTGTGCAAAGTGTTCTCCATCAAACACGGCCGCACATTAATACAGTCAATAAACCATCAGCTGCTGATCAGGCGGAGAGGATCATTATAGTCCACTGTTGGGTCCCCTGGGGCTCCACAAATTAGCACAGCTAACGTTGCTTTAAAAGAACCACAGTCACACTTTTTTTTTTTTTTTACATTACATAACTTCTACTTAGGGTTAAATTCTGTGTGGTTTTTTTTTCCTTCTTCTTTTTAGTGTAAACAATGTCTGGGCTGAGGCTTAAGCTCTGTTTTTTCCATTTCTGCCGTCTCGTTGTAACAGATGTCTTTGGAGCACCTGGATGTGAGACAGAAGTGGCCTGATGGTACAAGAGGAGCTTGTTAAAGCTTCTATTGAATTAGGCTCCAAGGGTTCTGCCGTTCTGGCGCCACTCCCTGTACTCCCCCTGCCCAGGCCTTGTGTCTTCCAGATTGCTTCAATCACATCATCTGCTTTCTGACCATGGAACACCTGAGTATTTTTAGCACACTCCACCGACCGCTGGAGTGGCTGCAAATGATTTCTGACTGTTGATGTGTGAAGCCGCCGTTTTATCTCTGACTGAGAAGAGACATTCTGGCCACAAATGCCACCCCGCAGTAACTTTGGCTGAGGGTGCCAGCTGTGATTCCTGCCACGTTCTCGGGTTTGAAGATGAGGCTACTCGGAAATCTTCTTATGTGGCTCTTAAGGAGAGATGAGAAAATAACGGGATATCGTCTGTCCAATTTCAGTTTCAGTCATATTTCCGTTTGTTGAGTCGCTTTAAAGAAATCTGCCAAAGACAAAATGCTGCCTCCCTTTCGAGGATCTGCAGAGAGTGATCCATACCTTTTATGTCATCATTTTAAAATATATTTATTCTTTTTATTTTTGTAATCATTCTGTACTTTAATCTCTTTTTAGTTCAGTTGACACTATGATTTTATTTTTATTACTCTGTTTGCCCTAGTCAGTTTGACCCCCATCCACAGTCATCACTATTTTGTTTATATTTGCTGAACAGCTTTTATTGATTACTCTTGCCAGCTTTTGTTGTTGTTTTTTTAATGAAGGGACAACATGAAGTAAATAAATAAATAATGAAACAATTAATTACACGTTTCACTAAATAAATAAATGTTCTAAGTTTGCATTTTAATGATTTATTGGCATAGTAAATAAATCATTTCAACATTTGATTCAACATGTGTTTATTCCATGGTACATTTACTTATTGATTTACTTTATGTATTTTAATTTACCTTAGTTGCATTTACATTGTGAAGCACTTTGTGCAGTTCAAGCTTTATTTATTGCTACATAAGTAAATTTGACATTGAATAAATAATGGACTTACTTATTCAGTTTTGTCCCATTTGGGCTTCCATAATTTTTAAAGTGCCCCATTTATGAATGCTGATTTAACATTGAGGAGAGCTCTGTTTACATGGAAATCTCTTCAGTAGGATTATATTCTTTAAACACGCAAAACGTCAGCCTGTGTGTGTGCTCTGGATAAGTAGAGCTGATAAGTGGTGCTTTTATGCAGCTATTTTGACATGCGAAGAAAATAGCATGCCCGCTAATAAAAAAAAACATGAGCAGAAGAAAATATGTTTTTATACACTGTGTTGTTTCCACACACACTTATTTCCATCTTAAAATGACCAAACATTTTTGTTCAGAGAAAAGAGACTCATTTATAAACCTGAATTTTTGTTTTAAGTTCAACAACCGCGTATTGGTAAGATCCGTGTGGTGTGTTTATGTGAGCCATTGCTGCCCTGATCGGACTGTTGTTCTGCTTATAAGTGGTCCAAAACAACAGGATGTCCAGATAAAGATTTTTTTCTGTCTCCTACAACAGCCCGCATCTTTTTCAGTAAAGTATTTGCTTCAAGTCTAAGTCCAGACTTTTTGCACACTACAAACCCATGGAAATCAACATTCACTTTGATTCAAAAATAGATATTTTATTTATCTAAAAGGGAAAGTAAATGTCTTATTATTTAAATGTCTTCAAAAAGTTTTTTTGAACAGTGGTGCTGCGGGAGGGACGGATTTCTGATAGCAGTCAATATTTGCAGGCCTTTGAGTGAAGACTATTTCTGACTGGGCAAATATGAATGTCTGCTTTTTAGAGTGGAAGGGGTAATATTTCATTTTAGTGCTGAAAGCAATAAAAAAAAACACAATATGATTAATTTTGTTATTAACAGGGCCCCCAATTTTTTTTTCTATTTCTATAAACAACAACAAAAAACTATTTTGTGGAGGGCCGGGGCCCTTGGAATCGTCCGAACTTTTCCCCTTTTTATGGCGCCCATGATCACGTTGTAAAGGTTTTGAAGTGGTTGTCATTTTTACCTGTTGCTGTGCTAATCAGCAGCAGCATAATATTGCAGTTATTCTGAAGCATTTTGTATTCCTCTCCTGGTTAGAGGATTGCTAGTGGAAAAGAGCAATGTATGTTTAATTCTGGATTAATCACTTTATTGGTTTTAGAAGCACTGTTTACTTCCATGTTCACCAATGTCAACATGGGGCTATTTTGACTTCTTTATGACTTCTCTTGTCATAAAAATTATTAAACTCTGGTCAGATTTGCAAAATCCAGTAAACATGCACTTGTGGCCTTACCCTTATTAGCCTTGAGCTAACTACGTACATACTATTAGCATATAGCAACACTAGGGTTTCTCTCACATGTTTGAGTCAGTTGTCAGTGTGTGTGTATGTGTGTGTGAGCATTTCATTGGGATGTTTAATCAGTTCTTCTATGTTTGAGTCTCGGTGCCAAAACCTTTTGTCGTTCAACATAAAAGAATGCCGTTACATAATGCCTCCAGGCCTAAAATGCCACACAGCGACGTTATAATACACGGCGTCATAAATGTGACTTTCCCCAAACGTGCTATCTGGGAAGACTAGTCATTAATTCTTCCCTCTTTTATAACTGCCTTTTTGTGCTTTGTGGTGTACTGCTGTGTCTCAGTGCCCCACAGAGCAGATTCTGATGTAATCAGCATGTGGATGTGAAGCATGAGTCCGGACCAAGTGGGCCTTCTCAAGCTTTGAGACCTAATTATACATCCAGCATACATCCATGCTGAAAGGAAGAGTTTAGAGAACAATGACCTGGAGTCGGCTGGCGGCCAGGATTAAAAGAGAACATAAAGGAAGCTGGAGGCTTCGTTCCGTCACGTGTTGTCTGATGATTCTAAATAATTACTTTCTTATTGTGTAAAAGTTGTCGTCTCTAACTTTTACCTGTTTTTCATCTTGTTTTCCAGCTTGACTAGCTCTAAACATAGACAAGATGTTACCATAGAAACAGTTTTATTCTGTCTGCTTTGCATCTACGTACTTCCTCAGCCCACAGTTTGAAAATAATTTGACTTTTGTCATTTCTTAAAGAACTCTTAACTATAACTGGTCAAGTAAATACATTTTATCCTGCAGAGCTGATAGAATTTGCTTTCTGTAAATTAGTGTGCTATGAGGGACTGACATGAAGGAACCAGCAGCATTCATAAACAAGAATGTTGATGACATCATAGCTGCTGCCCTAAATTCTGCCTTGGTAGGTCAAGCTATTGATTAATAGTCTGTGCAGAAAGTAAACTTCTTTTGTCGATTTAGAAACAGTGGAATTATTGATGAATTATTGGTGAAGAGGGACATTTCCTGAGTGGAAAGAACTCAACTCGAAAGAACTAAACGGTCAATAATAGACTGGACTTTGCTTACTCGTTGTCTGTGAGACATAACGCCAAATAATCGGTGGAAAATTCAGACTTTTCACAGATTTTCCTTTAGAGCATATCTAAAATATACAAAAGAAAATATAGCAATGCTACTTAGCGCACTATTGGTTGGTGTTTACAAGGCAGCCAATCCAGGACCACCATTTATTTCCCTTTTTATTGATTGGGTGCAGTCCCATTAGTGAAAATGAAGCTAAGCCTGAAGGTCTTACTTGGTTTTGATTAGAATAGCTTCTAATCAAAAGTCATCCAGAGCAGACACTTTACATTGTGATCTATGAATTAAAAAAAATCTAAATTATATAGACTACAAAAGCTTAGTAGAGGTAAAGTAAACTTTGGAAAAAATTACTTTGTGTATTACATCTTCTAATATAAAAAGTGGAAAATATTATCAAAATTAAATGTCTTTATCAAAAAGAAGATTGTAACGAGAAAAGTTTGCACTCGTGTATGGAGCCATGGTTTCACATTGGTGCCTAAAACCTTTTTGCATCAAATTTTTATTTTTTTTTACCATTTGCTTTAATTATTGGGACCTGTTTTTTATGCCTCTGAAGGAGGCAAACGAATGTGGAGGACTTCTGAACCGAAGGTAACTGCTGTCTGCTGATAATCTTTTTGCTTTGCAGGCGGCACGATGGGAACATCGGACTCGGGGACTCTCCAGGCTCTTTGGTGGCCCCTATGTGGCCTGTTGCGGTCTGGGACTCGTCATCATTCTGCTCAACGTTTTCCGAAGCCACAGGTGAAACGAAAAAGAAGAAAAAAGATCAGGATTTTCCACTGACGATTTCAGTGTTACGAGATTAAATTCAACAAGACACAAAAATAATCACAAAATTTGGTATATTTGGTCGTTGTGGCAACCAAAATTCAACATTACATCCATTATGGTCTAAATGCTTCACAATACATTCAGCCTTTTACTCATTTACACACACATCCACACATTTTGCAAAAAATAAACCAATTTCATTACGGCCATAAAACTCACCTCGTCCCAAAGCCAAAACATTTTATCAAAAAACGAGTTGTTTTTTTTTGCCGTGTTTCCATTTAGCAAATTTATTTTCTAAATGTCAAATTGTGCAATTATGGTCAATGGATGTTTTGTGCATCCTTGACAATACAAGTAGGAATTTCATAGATCATTTCATCTCCAAATAAGGATCTAATCAATCTCTATAATTTCTTGGGGTCATTTAAGTTTCGATGTAGTTTTCTCAACATAAAGCTGGAATTTATTCTTTTTAACAAGGGCAGTAAAGCATTTTGTAAGATGTTTTAATACCACCAATGACTAGACAGCTCAGCAGTAAACTAGGGGTTATTTTTATCCTACATTAGAGATTTGTGAAGAGGGACATGTCTGTTAATAAAAAAGTTAAAATCATCATGGAAGCATTTCTAAGCCAATCCTATGTCATTGACCAGTCAAAAAGCTGTAGATCTTAATGGGAAGCCTGCTCATAGGAATGCTTCACATCTTGTTTCAGGATTTGAGGAGTTTAGTTTGTCTGACAATCACAATAGCACAATAGATGGCTTTATCATTTGCAAGTTCTCCACTATTTGAATAGTGATGCAGAAAACCGGCATACACAGTATTCCCCTGCAAGATGTTTGACAGCATGCTGTTGAGAAACAACAGTCTTTTCATATATTATCCTTGCAGATTTATGTGCTTCTCAAGGGAATAATCCTGCCCACAGTGAAACTAAATATAGATAAATGTAACATTTCATTCACATGTTCAAGGACAAGAAGCGCGAGCGAAGAGAAGAATAGCTTTTCCATCCAGTTATCCGAGACGACTTTTAGTTTTTCTAGTTTTTTAAGACAATTCATCTGTTAGGGAAATATTGCCAGGACCTTTCTTAAAAAAAATTACCAATTAAGGACCTATTCACAAAATGTTTATGGAGTATGGTTACAAATTTAGGGATATAAAAATTTAGAGCAATAATGGGATCCAATATTAATAATGCTGTTGTGGCCAATAACTGATATCTATCAGTAGTTAAATATCAGTTATGCTTTTAACACTTTGAAACAAACTAACGCATCTCTATTCTACACTCACTACAGTCACACTCACAGCACTCAAGTGACTCATTTGGGAGACAAGTAGCACCAATTGCCTGAATCTTTGTTGAATTAAGTCAGTCATCTTAAAGGGGATGAATATTCAAGAAGTCGGTTATTTTACGTTAAATAGTTTTATTTAATTACCCTTGTTTTGTAGAAATTTACTTTGTGTTTTGAGCACAGAAGAAATCTTTTCTGAGGAAAATCACACTGACAGAAGATGTGCAAATTGTGTACACATGTACAAAGTTTTACAAGAAGGATACGAGCAATCCAATCTGAGTTACAACAGTTGCTGCTTTTACAGCAGCCGTTATGTTTTATCCCTCAAGGGCCTGCATTTCCCAGTGTGAGTCAGTACTGTGTTCATTCATTTCTCTCTGTGGTAATTGACATCCAATATCACATCCTTTTACTGATATAGACACATCCCTCTCCGCTCTTTCAATTTCAATAGACTTTTTCATTTCGGATGTGGTTTTGTTTCCTTTTCTTTCCCCTGAAAATGTTTTTCTTTTCAAGAATGCATTTCTTGTTTAAGTGTGATAAACCAGTTTATTTGTTTTTAGTCAGTGTGTACTGTCATGCTTTGATGACTAATTGAATGATCCAGTAAACTGCTATCTGTTGAAGGACTTTTCCCAAAGCGAACCATGTCCTTCATTCCTTCTTTCTTTACATCATTCCTTCCTTAAAAAGGAAAACAAATCAAGCAGAGCTCCAAAAAAACAACAGAACTGCTATATTTCTTCACATGTCTAACCCTAACATCCAAACAACTACAACCCTCTCTTTCCTCAGTGTTCATCTATGTTTTTATAAATCCAACTGTGAAAAACACACAAGCCAGAATGCTACTGGTTTTTGTGGGAAGAGGTGCTAAAAGGCCACTTATTGAGAAAGAAATAGTTTATTCAAAAGCAGCATAAAATGACAGATTACACTTTGCAAATGCACCAAGGGCAAAGATCTAGATACATTTCATCAGACCACCTGCTGAGGTCTGCTGACAGATTGCTGGTAATGGACTTTTTTTTAATGTGGCAGAAACAGGGGGGAAGCTTGCAAGCCTGAGAACACCACCGTAACTGCAGCAGAAAAGGTTTGGAGGTGGCTGCATTATATGTTGGTATTTTTGCTGCAGGAGGGACTGATGCACTTCACAAATAGATGGCGTCATGAGAAAAGAACATTGTGTGAAAATATGGTTGCAACATCTCAAGTCTATTGGCATTAAAGGCTTGGTTATGAATGTCTCTTCCATTGGAACAATTACTCTAATCTCACTAATAAATTGGCTTAAGAACAACAGAGTTAATGTTTTGACTTACAGAAACTCACATATCAGTTGCATAGAAATTTTGTGAGCAGAGTTGAAAAGGTTTATGCGAGGAAGGTGATGCACAAATGCGAATCAGTTACACAAGTCTGTAGGAGTGAACCAAAATACCTGCAAACTCCACTACTCCAGTACTCTGTGAAGCTTGTGGAAGGCAATGCTTCTTACGTCAAATGAATAAGTATATACAGTTTATTTTGGCACTCATCAAATGGATACTTTCTATAATCCTACCAGACCAAGTAGTTTACATCTTATGATTTCAACTGTGTCAAAAATATACACTTGTGTGACCTTAGAGATCTTCCGATCCTTTGAGGTTCTTTCAAAGTCAGTAGTTTGAGGGAGAACCTCTGTGTAACCAAAAGGACTGGGTTCTTTTGATTAAAATGTAAAATTGCCAGTCAATTTTATTCAGTCAAAACATTGAAACCAGGTTTATTCACCAATCAATAGAATTATTTAGTAAAATCATTCAATGTCAAAGTAACTGATTAAATGTAGGTCAAATAAACATAGTCAGTGAGACTAAATACATTGTATCCTGCTTAGCCAGAAGCAGAAATTTTCCGTTCTGTTTATGCTTCACCATTGCCTCTCATTATTGTAATTATAAGGCTTCAGGGAGATGAACTCACTCAATGCTTTTATTAACAGCCCTAATCAAATCTGTAATATAGGGCTTGCCACATTTAGTAGCACTAAATATAAACATAGAATATCCTTTCATCGACTGTTGTTGTTTGCAAATGCTGTGCTTAAAAAATAACTCGGATGCAAATAGATTGTAAATTGGTTGTCTTTTATCTATTTATACTGCATAGATATTTAAAGCATGTTTTTTCTAAAGTTGTAGTTGTACTGATTTGATTGCAGTGGAGAATGTGTTTGTCATTTCATAATCATGTCCTATAAATCTTATGCATTCTGATTAGTCTTGATATCAAAGTGTGTAAACTACTGTGCCGTAAGACAATGTAGGAGATCTTAGAGCGCCATTGAAACATAAGGCAGATAAGCATTAGTGTGGCGCGCATTACACAAAAGATTCAGGCGACAAGTGAAGATCAGTGGTGGAAACGAGATGCTGATCCACAGTGTACTGCAGTCTGCTGATCGTTGCGTGTTTATGTGGCTGTGGATAAGAGGGTAAGCCGTTTTCGTGGTCAGTGAGACTTAAGGCCCCAACATCCTTGACCATACTTCACTCCTCGGATGTCCACGCATACTCGAAGCAGACGTCCACCGGATACGTTCGTGCAAAGGTAAACCTTTACAACCATGGGTTTGAATTTGGTGTTGCACAGTAAGCGGCTCAGGTGGAAATGCTGTTCACATCAAACTTTTTTGTTTTTATGTGACACCAAGCTGTTAAGGTTGAAAATCTGCCCATCTAGTCTCAAGAAGCACATCAAGCAGATTGCCACTTTGTGCCTCACTAACCTGTTAGTGCAATAGCTCCCAAAATAGTATCCACTCAGATTGTGGCGAATGAAGGACTCTGTCACGAGAAATGTAGGCGGTTGGTACACTTGATTATGGAATCTCAGTTATCTGCGGAGGTTATTGCACTTCACATTATGAGAACCTCTGGTAGTTTTAAAAATTCATATCCCTAATTCACACTGTATTTTGTCCCAGTTTCCTCATTTTGACAATCTTAAAGACACTCCAATTATCAAGATGGCTCTTTAGATAAACTTAAGAAATATTCCTGCTGTGTGTGATGTCGGAACCGCTTTTATCTGCAATCACGAATATTCGCCATGTTAGATTGTCTTGGTGTCACAGATATTGTAGAGTGTGGTGTTCTGCGAGGACAAACAAGAACACAGCCTGTTGAATGTGAAGTGTAGCCAATCAGGCCAGGAAAACACAGAAGGAACTTTTAAATACACAGAAGACAAAACAACTGTCACGGTACACCTAGAATGTTTGGTGGATGTCGGAGATGTTTTTTCTTGTTTTTTTCTCTGCTAAGGATAGTCCACTAACTGTCTCCTTGTTCGTTTACTATGAAGTCACATTTGGTCTTGAGAAATTTTGCGAGATTTTCCATCTGGATGTTGGTGAGTGAAATAGTTTTTTGAGTGGTGTGTTGATCCTGCTGTGTAGCTCAACACCTCATTCTGATTTCTTTGTCTTAATTTTTGTGGTCTCAGTTTTTGAAAATCAGTTTTGAAATCTTGCCGTGTGAACCATTACCATTAAAGACAACATCATGAGTACTCAGCAGTCTTTGTGTAGTCAGTTATTTTTAGTACTGTTCACTATGACAGCTGCTTGAGGACTATGGACACCACAGGAGAGGCAGATTTCATCAGGTTTCATCCTCAGAGAATGGACAGAACCAAGGTTGTTTTCAGTCACATCACTTTGGACAATAGTTAAAAGATGCTAATTTAATAGAAAAATGTGTGTGGCTGTCAAACCAGATGGTTCTTCTTGCTGATGTGTTTTTCCTCCCATTGGATTTGTTCTGGCCTGTAATCGAATCTGGCAATGCTTTTCAGAGTTTTGACTGAAGTCAATGGAATCTGGACAGTCTAAATGATTGAGGTTGAGTGCAATGATTTGAGGGTTGAATAATCTCTTTTTTGCTTATGTTCTCATTCTAATATGACAAAAAAAAAGAAAGACTTGTGATGGTTTCTTTTGTCTGTTCGCAAACTGGCGGCAGTAAAGTTCTTGCTTTACAGGGATTCAAACCAGATGGTTCTTCTTGCTGATGTGTTTTTCCTCCCATTGGATTTGTTCTGGCCTGTAATCGAATCTGGCAATGCTTTTCAGAGTTTTGACTGAAGTCAATGGAATCTGGACAGTCTAAATGATTGAGGTTGAGTGCAATGATTTGAGGGTTGAATAATCTCTTTTTTGCTTATGTTCTCATTCTAATATGACAAAAAAAAAGAAAGACTTGTGATGGTTTCTTTTGTCTGTTCGCAAACTGGCGGCAGTAAAGTTCTTGCTTTACAGGGAT
>CAEGAG010095047.1:0-15237 GCA_903067065.1 Brachyrhaphis terrabensis
CCCTACCAACGGGTTTAGCAGGTTTTAGGGGGGAACCTTGAAAAAAGGACATTTTATTATTAATAACTGTTACTATGTTTTATTAAAATGGGAATTATATTATCTCTCCGTCTATCCATTGACAACTACAATATTTTCCACCTCGGTCTCCACTGTTTCCAAGTCAGACATAATCAGGACTACTTTTCTTTTTTCTTGGGACATAGCTGTCTGAGAGAGATCCCTCCAGTGTGTTTGACTTGGACAGCCATGTCGTTTCTCATGAATTTGACGTGCTTGATTGATGAACTTCTTGGGATATTGAATGTCTATAATTAGAGGGTTGAGTTGAGACACAGGAAACTGGTCTGTGTTATCTTTGGTCTCTGTCCTCTGTTCCTATGATAAATCTTTTGATCATTTACACATCATTCTCTTCCCATTTGTGACTCATTTTTAAGTTTTCCATCAGTCAAATAAACTAAAATCAATGTTCACTCTAAATCATAGATAAATAGTTTAGTGGGATTTCATTTCAAGCCTGCCATTATTGTCAGAGACCATCTGCAATGCATATCTTTACACTTAACTTGATAGATTTAAGCTTGTAGTTTCTCTTTACTACCATTAAAAGAACTTGTTTGACAACACTCTGATCATTACTCAGAGCAATGGAGAAATCCAATGAACTCCATCAAGAGACAAAAAACAAACAAGTATAGACATAAAAAAAATAATACAAAAAACAATGTATATATATATATGATTACTTGATTAATCAGTTAATGCTTAAAATCAACATGTGACAGATGTCTTCTGGAGAAAGGTTTTATTGTCAGATGAGATGATAATGACAATAAGTGTGTTTGGAGACATCATGATGAAGCTTTAAAAGATGAAATCAGTGCTCTTGCTGTCACACATGGTGGTGGGAGCAGCATTCTTGGGAGCTGCTTTGATTTCAATGGTACTGACTGGCATGTTGCAGAAAGTGAACGGAAACATTAAGATGGCGGATTATCTACTTCTGATTACCATCTAAAATTAACAACTAGATTATCAATGATCCTAAAGCACATCCATACATTTTGAAATGGATTAAGCAGAATAAAATGTTTTTGAAATGGCCTACTCACCTCAAAACTAAAGTTCATTATTGTTTTTAAAACTGACATTTTTGTAAGAGAAATTTATTGCAGGCATAATATCTCACCCTGTAGAAACGTTTTGAATAAATCTTTAAAAGTCTCTAAAATTCACATTATGTTCATGTGAATGATGAGCAGATGAAAGCCTCTGGCTACAACTGTAGCTACTGTGGACCATATACTGGTGGACTTTCCACTCTTTCAGGAAAAAAAAAACCCAAAACCCAAAAGTGATATATGTTTGGTTTTTATATCAAACATTAGAAACCTTAAAACATAACTAAAACAGTAATTTTTTAGTTTTTTTTTTGTTTAGTTGTTGCTGAGAAGATGATGGAAAAGAACAATATATTTTACATATTTCTCTGTCACCTGTTACTCTCTATGAGATTAGTGACAACAGACAGCTGGAATCCTGTTTTCCTCTTAACATGATATTGTGTTTGCAAACCTTCATCCCTCAACTGAAGGATTTATGATGTGAGGCCACCTGAGAAGGATGCTTTAAATACTGACCAACTTATTTCAACAACAGAGTTACTCCACACAGGATACACAGGGGCAGGAGTCATAAAAAGATATGTTTTACTTATGTTTTCAGCCAGGTGGATTGCTGGTTTATTTATTTTACATTAGTGTCATCTTCTTTGATTGTTTTTGTAACCCCTCAAGATTAAGATTTAAAGGTGACTCGTTATGCTTCCTTGAACAGGTCAGGGTAGATTTATGGGCTGTAAAAAACGTATTCATTAAATATTTTGCACAAAACCATTCTTAGATAATAAGATTTTGGTCTGCTCAATTCTGCCCCCATCTCACAAAATGGCTTAAAACAAATGTGCAATTATGGAGCCGTACATCTTTGAGAAGCAGAAGTGGAGCCTCCTGCACAACCAACAAGAATGCATCAAGTGGTTTTTGAATATTAAGACAGTAACAAAACATTTCTCTGTTAGCAGCCATAGTACAGCGATAAAACCAGCTGATCAAATGTGCTGGAGCTCTGATTGGGATGTCAGGTGATGGCGCAATGCCCATTAAATGTGACTTAACAATTGGAAGGTTTTTAAAGCGGCTAATTTTCCAGACACCAAAAACATTAACTTATTGCCCAAAAACGACTGAGTGTTTTTTGTAAGTTCTTGGGCTGCTTTTAGAAGCAGTTGAGACTCAAATGGAAGTACGACAATGTGCAAAACATGAATTTTGCATAAGTCCAGTAGAGCCTTTTTCCCAACAGAAAAATCTCTATCCATAGTAGAGCCTTTTTCTTAAAATAGCCCTTAAACTCTCCAATTGGCTCAAAGTATGGGCTTTGGTCTCCTAAAATGTTTTAAATGTTGAATGAGTTGTTTCAAAAGAGCTTTTCTGTGAAGAGAGTCCTGACGTGCATAAAACTGCGACATGGCTTAACTGGAGCTCCAGAGATATTTTACTGATCCCTTTGCCTCCATTGGCAGAAGTAGTCAAAATATCTCAGGCATGCGTGAGTAATCAAATGGAAATAGCTGTTTGATTAACTCTTGAAGAGGTGATTAGGAATCCATAAAAAAAAACAAAAAAAACTGTGGCTCAATTATTTCCTTTTAAGGTACCACAGTAACTTGTTGCAGCACAATTTCCATATTAAAATTCATAGATTTGTCATGTTTTCTGTTTTTTTATTACTCAACTTTAATGCATCAAAAACTCTGAAGCCTCTGCTTCTTCTGTGAAAGCACTTCTTTAACTAGCATGCAGATTTCCACCAATTAATGCATCCCAGACTGAGTTCCAGCCAGTAAAGACAGACTAAGAATGGGAAGCTGGAGAGATCACAGCCTAGAGCCATAACGGGAATAAAGGCAGGACCTCCTGAAGCTGAGCATCACTCACACTATGTGTTTGTAATCATTGCCTCCCCGAAGTGACGAGCACACAATTAATAGTATGGTGACTATCATGCTCATGTGTAACCGCCACTCACGCCCTCTCATCGGTTTCTCATTTGCAGCTTTCTACCCACTGGTGCACCATAAAGCCAAAAAACAGAGAAAAACAATTTGTCTGGTTGACAACAGGAAGTGGTTGGACTGAGGGGGCCTCCCTGGTCTGAGAGCTGCCAGACTGGAGTGGTTGTAAAATCCACCAGGAAAACTTCACCAGGATGGGGAAGGAATGAATTATGTCTAACTGGGTCAAACTGGGAATCAGTCATTGGGAGGATTTCTTTCACATAACCTTTCAAAGCTCTAAACTTCGAATTCTCACCAGTGAATGAAAATCGTCACGGTTGTGTTTTTGGATATAGACAAATCTCTAAAATCATAAACAAATTGTTTCCAGTCATGAATCTAACTTTACCAACTTTACCAACAGTGATGCCTAATACAATAGAAACCTTGGAGATGCTTTTGGATTTTATATTGTCACTTTCCTAAATTATTGCTCTAAGTCATTTTGAACCAAAAGTTTACCACATCTGTTTTGTCAAAATTATATATTATGATCAAATTAAACAAAAAACAAGTCAGATAACCGTAAAATACTATTAATTTAACAAATATCAAAATAGATATTAAATTAAAAAGGTAGAATCAGTGCAAGATGCAAACATTGAAGTCTGGCACCAATCTGGAAAACATTTTATAACCTTGAAGTTTGGGTGTTTACATTTTTTATCTGATGAGAAAGTTCTCACAGGCACAGACTGATTTATTGAGACCACATAAGTCCAAATTAGATGCTTAATAATCCATCAACACATCTGTTGATCCATATTGTAAAGCCAGTGATTGCTTCTACTATTTCCCTGTCATTTATTGCTCATCTGCCTCTGTCATATCTTAATCAGTCTGGCATTCCATGTAATGTTTGAGGTTCCCACCCATTACAGTTATAATGCATAGCAACCTATTGGAGGATGTGAAGTGGAAAAACTGAACATTATTCTCTGGCACATGTAAGTATCTGCAAATTAGGAAAGATGTATCTACTCTGCAAAGATTTGACGACGCTAGAAAGTCAATAGCCCTAGTAAATAATCACTTTGACCTCTAACCTCAGAAAACCCCCAATTATTTTCTTTGGAATTTGACTGAGAGCCAAAATATGCAAGATTCATGATTCAGTGGAAAGAAGACAAGAGGATCTTTAGCAGTGTGTGTTATTTGCTGTAGAAAGCTTGTGAAGTAATACAAAAATAAAATCAGCAGTTCAGAGAAAAAATCAAAACAGGAGGCTTGTTGTTGGAGTCAGCTAATGTTTTTATTATTGATCATCTGGAAGTGGGAAATAATTACTATTGACCGCAGAATTCATTGTTACACACAATTGTTTTGGCACAATGGATGGAGAAATGGATGGATCAACATCTTTAGAAGCTGACAACCTAAAGAGCCTTGACAAGGTGTTGATATTCATATTTTTCCAATTTTGTCACACAAACTGCCTGAAATTTATATTGCCATTTTTAAAATGTGTATATTTTGTAAAGCCCCTTTTCTTGCAGTTACATCTGCAAGTATTTTGTACTCTACCAGATGTGCAAATTTAGTGGCCAAAATTGTACCTCATTCTTCTCTGATTTCTTTCGCAAAGCATTTAAAGTAAAACAAGAATGAGAGGAAATTGACATCCCAGTCAGATGTCATCCTATCTGATTTCGAGCTGAATCATGAATTAAAAACTGTCCTGATTAGTCCACACCTCTGAGTTGACTCATTATTGGCTCAGTATAGTAACTTTCCCTGTTTTTAGCTCTAACTTACAACCTTCCAGCTAAACTTTGTTGCTTGTTGTAACTGCAGGGTGAGTCAAGTCCAAATGTTCGGGGATGAGTGACTGATAGGAGGGGAGCAGAGTGGAGTTAGATGCAGATGCAGTGAGCTGCGGTTGTCTTCTTTCTTTCCTCAAGAGGATAAACTAACCCCTTTATTTAGACTAGAATAAGTAGATTAACTCATCTTTATATTCTGTGCTGGACGTATCAACGGCTTAATAAAAACGAGCCAGAGAAACTCACACCAATCCAACCATCAACCATATCATTTTGGCTCTGTCAAGTACAAATTTTGGGTCAGGGTAGACCATAGAGCTACACACAAACCCTACACACAGTCAGCTGCAAACCCTTCCAGTTCGTGATCAAGGTCATCGCTCAAAGACATCCTCTTCAAAAAGTTCATCTCTGAAGAGGAGATTCCCAAACAAGACACTCTGTTTTACTAAACTTTGAGATTATGTCCATGAAAATCAAAAGCAACATTATATAAGCAAGTATTCATACAACAGCCTGTATACATTTTCTAGAATTTGCTTATTTTCTCAGACTTTTGTTAAAAATAGATCCAGCTAAAGTAATCTGACTCTCATCCAACAACCTTGTTTCAAACTTTTTAACCCGTGATGTCTAAATCTAGATTATCATACGCTGTTTGGTCTGATTCAATCTCTGCTATTAATGGCATCACAAATGAGGTTTGACAGATCATAAACAAGACCGTAGCTTGATACCTTGTGTTATTTTGTCAAACATGCAGCTTTTGTGTGAGCCTCAGATGCATTGAACAAAGTGGCACAGAAAGATACAGACAAAATGGTTGGCTTTTAATCAGAAAAAGGGGAAAAACTGAATAATTTCCCATAATTGCAACATTTCAGCAAAAACTAATTCAAAACTCAACACAGATTTGAATTCAGGCTGNTGCAGTACTCCTACATAACCAGCAGGAAATGACTGACATCAAGTCTAGACTTTCCACAGTGATAACATCATTTCTATTGGGATAAACTTTTATAAACAATCACTCACTGTGATGTTTTATGCTTAGATTGTAATGATAAAATGCAATGTGATTCTGGGTTTTCCCCTTACTTGCTATTATTACTTAGCTTTTTACATATGGAAAACTGTAAAATTATGAAGAAAAAGGGAGCTAGTGTCTCACCATGAAGGCCTTTTCTGGGAAAATGTTACCATTGTATTATATTAGGAAAACACTGATGTAATGTGTTCATACAGCTTATTGGGTGGGTTTCTCACATTTTATTTAAACACATGTTTATCAAGACACAAATAAGAGTTATCTGGGAGCAGGTGAGCTAAGAAATCATCTTAAAGCCTGGGAAAGGTTTTACACCATAACAGGCTTAGATTTTCTTGGTGGTCTATAATTAATAAACCTTGGACTTTAACTGCTTTTTAAACATTCTCAGTCTAATCCTAAATCTGACCATGGCAGAAAACTGGAAAGTGTTTGCTGAAAAATAATGAGAGTGGACATTTACAGGTCAGAACAAAATGGCTCAGCACTAAAAATAACTATTTGTAGCAGAAGAGCAAAATTCGAAACTCGTGTTTTTTTTTTCTTTTGTTATTTTTTTAAGAAATAGGAAAGTTAGCCAACAAAGACCTCACACTGGATGCATCATCCCTTCAGTTTTCAGCCAATTGTTGTTTGGGAAACACCTTGGTGATGCTAAATGTTATTTAATCTGCAGATGTATGATTTTAATGACTAATGAACTGACCTGTTTTAGCAGAATTGACCTTTTAGTGGAGGAGCTTGGATGCAGAAAGGCAACAGCTGCTGGCGCAGGAAACAGAAGATAAATATTATTTTTTAGTAGGAAGCAGAAGATAAATATTATTTTGTAGTAGTTAGATAACTAAGAAGCTAACTAATTGATTCCACTGTCGCTATTTATCAGTGGATAAATAGCAACACTACTTATCCACTATTCTACTCCATTGTTCTGCTTTGTACAATGGAGTAGAACAAACAGTAGAATAAACTTTTAGCAGCAATAACACTCCAGTTGTTTTCCATCTGACTTTATCAATGATTCACATTACTATGGATGAATTTTGGCCTTCTTTTCTCTACATTCTTCATTTCATCAGAGAGTGTTAGTCAAGCTTCTGCTCTTAAACAGACGGCCACACATTTGACTATTTCGACTCAATGTCAAGAGTTACTGAGAGGAATTCATGGTTGATTCAGCACAAGGTGTCAAGGTCAAAATCATCAGCCCTCCACTGCCTTAGAGAAGATTTCACATGTTTGTCCTGATTTCCTGTGTTTAGTTTGCTCCAAACTTGGTGATGTGCATCGCGGTGAAACATTTCTATTATGCTGGTGTCCTCTATTTAAGGGCATTGGTTCATTCAGATCCTGACAGAAGTATTGCAATGTGACTTTTTGAAAAGTCATAATATTTCTGTGCAATTTAAATTTTCTAAACATTTAACATGCTAACTGAGGTCTGTAGAGAGACCTAAAGAGATGAATCCCTTGAGTGCAACACTTATCCCACCGTCTGAATTTCTTAAATCTGGTGAAGATGAGCGACTGTTTTAATTAAATCCAAAGTTTTTTTGTTTGTTTTTGTATGATCTGCAAATAATTTGAAAACTGCATTATGACACCTTTTGGATAGATAGACAGCAGTAGTTTCTTCTCTAAAGTCATCGCTGATGTCTTTCCGTTTCTGAATTGTATGAAAACACACTTCAGTGTTGCAGAACATCACACTGGAGCATTAAGTTGAGTTTTCACTTCTGCTGTTGTAAACTAAAGAGGTTCAGACAATGAAATATATTTGTTCATTTTCTGGAAAATAATTTAAATCCCAGAACTGGAAGAAAATAACTATTTTCCAAAGAGGCTGATCTCAACTATTCCCTTAGCACTGATGTGAAGGTACTCCTCATCCAGTGCGCTTCTAACAAAATGTGGAACATTAAATTCCACATTTTCTTTCTTTCATAAAGATAATTTTTAAACAGAAATATGTTTTTACATATATATTTACAGCAATCATCTTTGGTAACTATAAAAAGACACATGGAATCGTCATTATAAATGGGAGTGTAGGAAGAAAAAGGCTGAATCTATGAAACAAAAGAAAAAGAAAATACTTTTAATAATTCACCAACAACTGATTTGTTCAACAGATGCTCCCGTCATCATGTCTGTAAAACAGAACATGTACCACAGGAAGCCGCAAACAGTAACCCTAACCCTGAAGAAACAACAATCTGTCCATCTGAATTCTGGAGCTCAGCCTAAGCTTCAACAGGAAGAGTTTACACTCAGAGTTTAGTTGCTAAAGATGTTTCAGCTCTTTGTACGTTGTAGCAACACCCTGGCACAGTGTGAACGTTCGACTTTAAGGATATATATCACCTCAGCATAAATCAGACCTCGACTCTGTTTGTTTTGGCTGCAATCATACTTGTGTGCATATTGCTGCCATGTAATGTGGTAACACCTATACAAAACGCCGTGTGAAGTGTTCTAAAAGCCATATGTGAAATCTGCACAACATCACAGAGTGATTTAATAAACGGGTTGACTGATGCAAAATTAACTTTCATCAAATGTGATGAATGGCTTCTTTGCCAAATATCATTTCTGATAATAAACCACTACATCTGCACATTTGATCAGACAGCTTTTGAATGTGATCCATGAGTTTGCACGCGAGTTGCTTTCCAACAGGTGCAGCAGTAATGCATGCACAAAGGCTGCTTTGTGCATAATGGTTTTGTTATTGCATTACCACAACATGAGGTCAGATGAGAGCGTTTCTGTGATTAGGAGCTGAGACCACAAAGGGAGTCTAATATGACTTTTTAAGATATTATCTGTGAAGTTCAGAGATGTAAAAATGATCCCAGTAAAGTTTATATTCTGTAATTAAAAATGCTCTGCTTTATGTGACTTGGGAGAATTGAAATTATGGTGTTATTTCAAATGTACATTCCCTTTTCACAGCCTCATGTTGGATTCTTGTTGACCAATGTATGAAACCTTTGCTTTAGGACTCGTGATCAAAAAGATGTTCAACCGAATCAAATCTTTTTCTAAAAATCTACTTGTGTATGTGTACTGAACATTAAAAAAGAGACTATTTACAATACAGACTGAAAAACTTATTCAATTAGGTGACAGCAGTGATGGTTATAAAGTCCATCTGAGCTGAGAGGAAGGATCTGCAGTAACGCTCCTTTGTGCATTTAAGATGCAGCAGTCTGTCACCAAAGAAGCTCTCCAGTTCAGATCCAACTTCATACATGGACATTATTTTAGTCAGATTTGTTCTGTCTCCTGCACTTGGTCAAAGGTCATCCTCGGACAGAGCTGGACTTCCTGATGAGCTTTTCTAACCATTTCCTCTCAGCTGTAAGCAGCTCTTCCTATCTAGTTCATCATAGACGATGGCTGATGCTACTTAAGGTAAAAAAAAATGTCTTGATTCCGGTTAATTATTGTTCAGGTGAACACATGTTTATTATTTTAGTGTAAGTTTAAAGTAAAATGAATACATGCTTCTTTAAAAACATTCTAAGAATTCAAGAGTTGATTTTTGAACTTAGTATTATTAGAAAGTGTCCAACCTCTGTTTGTCCAAAGGCACTAAAGCAGAGCCATCTGCCACATACTCCTCACTCCCCATGCTGTGCTTGGCTGCATCTACACCGTATCCCAGCAGGACCCAGCTGCTTCTGGTTAGAGATAAGCGTTCAGCTACCATCACTGGAACACCAGGGGGTAACGAGGTAGTAATTATCCACATTTAACAATACACGGCCACCAGTTCAAACTGTAAAGTGTAATAATATTTGCATGTTTTTTCCTACCATTCCTTTTGGAAAATGTTACCCTGGTCTATCTTTCTAAAACCGTTGACCTCCTTCGGGAGGCCTTGTTATTCCTGTAGTCTCTGCCCTTTTGATTTTAGCACTGTGCGACCCTGACCTTTGACCCTGTGCAATAAAACCTCTGCTCGCTCATGTGCCCCGGCGCCACACTCCTGTGGGACCTGAGCAGCAGCTTTAAATGCTTATCCTCGTGTCTTCATGGGCGCTCGTGGCGTTGAGATGGGAACGTCAAATAAATTTCTGCTCAGTGGAGGTCGAAGACCAATAAATATCGGAGCCTCTCTGTTAAAGCAGCAGTATTTAACTTTTATTAAAAAACAATATGTTTTTTTTTTTTTTTTTTTTACATATTTCTCAAAACTATGTTGTGACAGAATGGTATGAGACAAATAATCTGTGAAGAAAATCAAGCTCCTCAAGCTCCTCTGGACCTGCTGTCATCTGAACAAATCTTTAGTTGTTTCCGATGCTGCCCATCAAAACAACCAATCAGAGCTGCTCACATTTTTTCCCTCTCTGCTATGCTACAGCTGGTTCACCACAACAAGCCTGCCACAAATGCTAAGTCTGGTTAGCATGGCCACCAATAACGGTGGGTAAAAAGTTTTCCTGGAACCATATGTTGTTTCTCCGCCATTAGAACATTTAGCAACACATACACAAGGATGATTGTGTATGTGCTGCAGTCACTCCTCCTGGCTGTTATTCGTTGTTTTTGAGTAGGAGCGGCACTTTTCTTCAGATGGCAGTAGTAGCTAAGGGAGGAAATGGAGGAGCTCGATCTTTCATCAGATTATCTGTCTCATATTATACCATGACGACAGTGTGTCAGTTTCAACAAATATGTAAAAAATCAATAAATACATAGTTACATACTGTAGCAATCACAATATGAAGACTGTAAACATTTTTTTTTGTTTTTACTTTTGTAATATTAAAGAGAAAATTATCTCATGTTGATTTTATGACATCACTTGCTAGGTGAAACTAGCCAGGTTTTTTTTTTTTTTACAATTTACCATAAAAACACAGTGCACTTTTATCCACGAATAGAAATGGCAACTCTTGATCAGAAGTTTGTTTCAGTTGCGTGTCCTCAGAGGTCCAGCTCCAAACCCCAGACTGCTGGAAGTCCTTTAAACCAAATGTTGTTCAGTCCCTCCAGCAGCCCTGGAGCCAGGGCGTCATCATGGCCCTTGTTCCCTCTTCTGTTCTGCCTCTCTGCCGCCAAACCTCTGGAGCCGACATCCAGTCCGGCCATCATATAAAAAGAAAAAATACAAGCTGAAAGCAACAGCAGTTAAACATTGATGGTGTGAGTAAACTGTTGCCTTCTTCTGCTATTTTCTTTAGAAATTGATGCTGTTAGGATCCTGAAACACTGGAGTTTTCAGTCTGGTTTTTGAAGAATGTAAATCTGAGGATTCTGAGGTGAAAGTCAGAATTGTTTTTTCAGTGGACCTAATCCTTTTCCCTATTACAGCCACCAATTTTAATGTATTTTTTCGGGGATAGATCAAAACAAAGCAGAAGAAGAATCAGAACTGGAAGATGACTCATGAATTCAAACCTAAATATTTACAAATAAATATTTAAAAAGCATAATCACATTTCAATAGTAGAACTATTTTTAACTGTGGCTCCAGGTCTCTGTCAGGTTTGCATATCAAACTTTTAGTTTGATTTGCTCAGTTGTAGTTTGAGGTACAAGAAAGGATCAGAACATGACTGGAAAATTAAACTAAAGAAAACCTTAAAATAATGTCATTTGAAAAGATCACAAAATATCTGGCTCAAGAGGAAAGTGGTAAAAGTTCTACTTTTTCATTTGTTTTCTTTTATACTTTGACAGGAGAAAATATTTCTTAATAGATTTTATTCAAATTCTAATATTTTTATTTGTTGTTTAATGAGGGACTCAAAAAACCTCTAAATGTTTACACCTAATGACACCAGTTTTCATGTTTTCTTGGTCTTTCCTGCAGCACCATGAAGTCGTCTCTTCCCACATTTGGAGACAGATTTGTTTTCCTTTTGGAAGGAGCCATGTTGCTCTGTTGGTCTCAGGCGTATTATCGTAATCTCTGCCAACATGCCACAGGCTGAGAGGGCAGCATGATGATTTATGCCAAGCTCAACAGATTTAAAAGTTCTTTAAAATGTGTTACTGAGCCGACTTCTGTCAGGTTAGAAATCTACGCATTGGAAGAAGAAGGGTGTGGATATGCATAATTTATTTATGTTTTAAAGAATACTATTTATAGTGGGCGAGGTGCTATACTCAACTGAAGGATTTAAGATGGTGTGTTTTAAAAAGTGCAGATATAGAAGTCATACTTTTTAAGGTAGAAATGTAATCATTTTCTTGGCTCTAGACTGAGAAAAAGTGGCAGCAGAAGCTGAATCTGGTTTTGCTGAGCTGACATTGATGAAGTCTCTAAAGAAGCTGTAACCTTGTATGGAAAATTCTGCAGGCTAAACACACAAAAACACATACTGTGTTGGTTTAAGTTTATTTTAGGAGGTGGCTGCAAATCTCTTTTCCACACCTCTGCTCCTGATGTCCTTTAAGATGCTGAAATGAAAAATGACTCCCAAAGTCAGTCGGGTTTATAGCCATCACTGGTGACTGAACATACTGCTTGCTGTGTTGGGCAACCTTATTGTTACATGTACAAAACATCCAGAGAGTCAGGTATTGTAGACTTGATAAATCATCAAGTCTACAATCAGAGTTTGATTCTGCACTCAGTTTTTGTTTTCTCTATGGTGGACCTCATTGTAAAATATAAACTTTCTGTTGAAATTAACGTGTTCCACAGACATTACACTGCAGTTTGGCCAGAGTCCATGAGACTTTTAGAGTGTTTTCACACCAGATAGCCAGGTAGATCAAAATTATTACATTTTCAGCTGATCTGGTTCGCTTTCTTACTGCACTGTGTCAAGCAATCCCATCGCTTTGAAAACTCTGTGTCCTCCCCCTCATTGTGGTGGCGCTGTACCAAAAACTACTGAAGTAAAAGACACAAAAACCACTGAAGAAGACACCGACCCCAATGTTCTTCACAAAATGTAAAAAATGGAGTGGTATCAGATTTTAGCGTTGGTAAGATTTCTCTTCTGTCTTTGGGAACAAACCACAAGCCATTTCTCCCAGTAGTACTAGACACACACATTTGTTTTGGTTGTATTTACCCAGAATTCCCTTCATTCACATATATATTTGAACTGCTCCAGAGTTCACTTCAATTGAACAGAAACCGAGTTTTTAAACGGACGAGAGTTAGCTTTTTTGGTCCGCATCAGAGTTTGATTCTGCACTCATACTTCCCAAACAAACCAGACTTTCTTTGCAAATGAACTAATAAAGCGGACTAAACGAAGCCGGTGTGAATGTACCTTAAAACCTCTCTTTGTTTTCCTCTGAGGTCACCACCGCCTTTCAGAAGGATTGTGGTTTGCGGATGGGAGAAGAACAATTCTGCTTCCGGCCAATAAATTATGTCCGTTAGCCTGATGAAGAATCACTTTCAGTATTCTGTCTGAATCCACCAGATTTTCTATTTATACATTTTGCAGAAGTTGCCTGAAAAGTTCCCCATATAACATGTTAATATGCAGATAGGGTTTTTTGGATGGTTTTTCCAAATCATTTTTATGCCACAGGGAAACAGAGACACAATGACCACTGAATGGATTCCTAGAAATTCAGATCAGCTGGCATAGTGTAGATCTGTGTCATCAGTGATTTTGTTGAAAAACGTGGGAGATTTTCCACTGAACAAATGTTCTCACACTAAAACATGGATGTTTCTACGTTTTACAGTGTTGGATCATAGTACAACAATAAATCATGAGTTTGTTTTTGAGCTTTTTATACATGTTTAGCAGGAGTGCCCAGAACTGTACATGCCAACTCAGGAGATCTGCTTACACAAAATCCACAAGTGTTGGCTTGTAGAGGGTTTCAGTCTGTAACAGCCATTTTTGCTCCATATGTTAAACTTGAAGCCTCAGTAAATTTTACAACTGTGGTGGAAATGTTTGTCTCGGTTCAGATCAAACATGTCCAAAGATACAAACTCACCAGCTGTATCGTTTGTCTGTTGATACATCCAGAATTTAGAAACATAGACATCATAAATTAAAGATCCACATTGATTCATTGTAATAATCTTTTTATTTTTATTTAACCTTTAGCTACTACCTACAAATAAAATGTGTAACAGTGTTACGAGCTTGATTTAAACGCCATAAAAATAAGCATTAAGCTTCAGCGTATTTGAAAGATTATTCCATGTACAAGGAGCATAAGAAGAGAACACTGTTCTAGTTCAGAAAAGATTCAGGGTACTCTAAAGTAAAGCCAACTGGAGGGAAGTAAATCAACAAGTGTTTCATAGTGTTAAGTATGCACTTAAAAAAGGGGGAGGTTACAGAGTAGAGCTTTGCACATAAAAATATAGCAGAGACACTGTTTTTCTAGGCTTAACAAGGACCAAGAGACCACATTACAATGTACAGGATGACACATTCTCTGTGAATTTGCTGTAAAATGCAAAGAGCAGTGACACACAGAGTCTAAACAGAATGTTGTAGGGGAAGCAAAAGGCATATCAATATTTTTATTTTGCTTTGTTTAGTCAAGAAGGTTAAATAAAGCAGATAAAAAAGTCCCTACTTTAATTTTAACTAAGAGAGAGTAATCATCAGCAGAAAAATGCACTTTACCTGTCCCAAACTAAGCTTTGAGAAAATCTTTTTAAAATTCCCACAACATTTTACTCTTTTCAATTTGCTAAAACACATTTACGTCTAACTGAATCAGATCCACAGCAGCTCCTGGTCAACAAATTCAAACATCTTACCTGTTTTTACTGACCTGTGTTAGTAAAACACAGGTCAGCACAAAGATTCTTCCCAAGAGAAACATTAGTTCTCCTATATTTTCACTTAATATGTTGCCAACATTGTTTCCGTTGAGATTTTTTTTCATATTGAAGAATATTGACAAGAGGAGAAAGTTTTGAAATTGTGCCACAACTCGCTCTATTTGCAATAAAAGAGCAATGCTATTCACATTTTAGGAATGATATTAATTTTCAGAATTTAAAATTGTAAGTCTAGTTTTACTAGAAAGTTATCTAAATTCTAGTCCAAAAGAATGTTTTGGGCAGTAAAAACAGGACTGATTAAACCTTCATAAACTGCAAAAACACTAAATGTTATCAATTACTTTTGTCTAGTTTCTAGAGCATATATCTTAGTACATTTGAAATAAGACAAAACTACCTTACAAGTAACTTTTCAGCAAGACATAGGAGCTTGTTTTAAATCAGTAATTGCTTAATATTGATTTTAAAAAGAACAAATTCCACTGGGAAATTATTTTGTTTATTACAAAACATTTGCCGCATGTTATAAATCAAATACCAGTGGAAATAGTACTTTTGGATCAAT
>CAEGAG010095071.1:0-16293 GCA_903067065.1 Brachyrhaphis terrabensis
GGAGAACATGCAAACTCGTGCAGAAAGACCCCGGGCCGGGAATCGAACCCAGAACCTTCTTGCTGCAAGGCAACAGTGCTACCAACTGCGCCACTGTGCAGCCAAGTCATATATATTTTACATCTTTTTTTTTTTTTTTACATTTCTTAGAAATAAAACTTACAGAGAAGCTAAATTCTTGCTCTGCATAATGTATCAAAACTGCAGTCCTCTTGTGAAAAATTTCACAAAATGTAATCCATTAAAATCGAGGAAGAGATGGACTGTGCTTGTGCCACTTCGACTGCAAGTTTTGCCAGCTGGCTCCTAACCAATGAAAGACTGTTTTAATAAATTTCTCCGGCTGTGATAAATTTACTGCCACGTTTTGTAATAGACCCTCGTGCTGGCCTGCATTCAAAATAAATGTCAGCTTCAGTTTGATTATGTCTACTTTCATCATATTTTAATTCAGGTACATGTATCTGACAAAACCTCTCAATTATCCAGCTCATATCTGAAGATGCAGCTGTGGAGCTTGAATGAGCGATATTACCTACAAGCCTTATTACGGATAAGCCCTTACTTTCCTGAGCATGTTAGTCATCAGAGTAATTCGACTGAGGATACGTTCTCTGTCAATTATCCTTGTTCTCGTTTTGGGGGAGATTACAGGAGGCTGGTTATGGCTATTTTTCACGTTACTCCGGTATTTGATCTCTCTGTCTTTTTAGGTAAAGCGTATTCCTCCAGTTGATTCATCCCTAAACA
The DNA here is from genome assembly GCA_903067065.1 of Brachyrhaphis terrabensis. Classification (NCBI taxonomy): domain Eukaryota; kingdom Metazoa; phylum Chordata; class Actinopteri; order Cyprinodontiformes; family Poeciliidae; genus Brachyrhaphis; species Brachyrhaphis terrabensis. The sequence goes on from CAEGAG010095071.1 coordinate 751, forward strand.
GTTGATTTATGTGGTGCTGACTTATGGGATTTAAACAGCAAGTCTGGGCTTTAGAAACTTTGCGGAGTAAGGCTTTTGTATTTCAAGTTGAGCATTATTTCTTCCATGCGTATGAGTGGAGCCTTGACCTCTGAAGACACAATTAGACATGCTGTTAGATTGCTGCCTTAAGCAGCAGTCCCCCTGTGATGATGTCCTTGCCATTGACCCAGCTCTTCTGTCATCTTGGGTATCAAATCATGTGCATTGACACAGTTGCTCACTTCGACTCTGCTGCAGTGGTCACCCTCAAACAGATCTCCAGCCTGGTGGACTGAGTTTCTCATTTTACATCCTTCTCCTTTCCGTTACCCTGAGCAGGGGGTGAATGAGCAGAAGAAAGGCAGCCTAAAAGGAAATCATGGCTGTGTGTTTAGAGTGTGTGACAAAGGTTCACATGGACATTTTTAATCTTTCGCTCCAGGCTGTTGTTGCCACAAGGTTACAGGCTGCAACCATGGTTGCAAACCACTTCTGTGTTACAGCTCCAAATGGCATTTCATGCTGCACTCACCTTCCCCACTCCAAAGTAATTTGAGACACCGTTTCTAACATATCTGGAATCTTGCACTACTCTGGATTTTGTTCAATTTACAGATGAATCCAATACTTTCATATAAATTTGACTCTTAGAACATTTTGTTCCTAAACGCACAACACTGATGGGATTAGGAAGCGTCTTGTTAGATAACAGGTAACAGGCATTTCTAATATTAGAATTACAGGAATATAAAATAACAATCAATCATCGATACCCCATGAGGATCAAAAAGAGAAGTGAGGGTTGTTTGACCTTGAGTGACCATAAGCACCATTGGCAGCACACCATGCTGGAATGAAATGCATTGCTGCCTCTTGCTATAGAGCACACATGTTCTGTACTTTCATCAGTTTGCCAGGGAACATTTAAATGATTCATAGACGCCTTGGGAGAAATGCGGTCAGATGAGACCAATATCAAAATTTCTGCCATCAAAATATGTTGTGATGTCTGAATTTAGAGAAATGTTGAGTATGATCTGACACAATCTGCAAATTCAACTGTAGTGGCAGAAAATATGACTGTGCTGTTTTTCTGCCAGCATAAAATGACTTCACCTTATTGAAAGGCTAATGCAAAGAGGTAAAACCTTTGTCCTTCGATCAGAGTCGAACAGAAAGGCAATAGGGGTCTCCCCACATGAAAAAGGCAATTTTATCAAGGCAACAAAAAGCATAGCTTAAAATATTGAGACAAATGCAAATATTGTGACCAACTGAAGAAAATACATTTATGCTGTGCTTTGCAAATTAAATTCTCTTCATCATGTTCTAAGTCCTGTTTTGCTTTAGGGTCAAATACTTGTTAAATTACATGGAAAGCCATTTTTAACTTTATGTATTTTTTTCTAAATTACTTGGATGAAAGTCCTTTAGCAATTTGCACTTTGACAGTTAGGTTTCCGTTGCCAGAAGCATAAGTCTGGCTGGCTTTTTGACCACCTTTCTTGGCAGGATAGGAAGAGCTTGTTTGGGCTTGATTACATGGAACCAGCTTTTCAGCGTATTCCAAGCTTTTTGTTTTCCTGCTTTATCCGAAATGAAACCTGTTTTAATGTGTTTAGAATATTTGTCCCGTTTAAACATTCAACTGCAGGCATGAGTTGATTTTTCATGTATTTATGATGAACTGTAATGGCTTTAAAAAGTGTCACTATGTCATCTAAATGAAAAATCAAGATTTGTGATTGGTAATACCAGTATTGCATAATGTGATTTATCAAAAACCCTTCAGTTTTTTTTGTTTTTTTTCCCTCCTGATATAATTCCACCTTTGGTCCAATGATTAAAAAGAGTTACAGAGCCTTAAGCAATCACATAAGAGATCCCAGCAGCCTTTTGGAATTTTTCTCCCCCTTTTTATCACTGAAAGCCTAAAAACCAGCTGCATCTCAACATGCAAAGGAAGTTGCTATACATGAGCCTCTACAGTTGTAAAGCACTTCAGTAGGCGGTTTAAACCGTCAAACAGATCTCCTCCTTTGAGAAAGTTTGCCCATAAATTCTGCCTGGCCAGAGCAAACAGCATTATCAAAGGCTCACCCACCAAAACCACATGTTTTTCAATCTATTCTCATCTGGCAGTCATAGCAGAAGCTTACCCCCTCTCGCCAACAGGCTCAGAAGGAGCTTCTCCCCTCAGGCGGTGACCCCTCTGATCTTCACACTTCAGCACCGAGCATCATTGGACTCATTACTGCACTGTCTCTTTTCTTGAGTTTTGAATAAGTTTTCTTTATGGTATTCCCACTATATATATATGTATGTATGTGTGTGTGTGTGTGTGTGTGTGTATATATATATATGTATATATATATGTGTATACATATGTATATGTTACATCAACTCAGTTCCATTCTTCTGTACAATAAGGAAAATATGTAGAACTACATATTCAAAATATGTAGCTCTACACTGTTTGCATCAATGCATTTATGCTCGTCTTCATACTATTTATTTATTTATTTTTTTTACCATTTCTTAATATTTATTGCATTTAATTTATTTTATATAGCTGATCACATTGAGAAGATACCTTTCTAAAATAAATATTTAACTTTTTGTAGCACTTTTTTAAAATGACAGCCACAACTTAAAGTGATCTCATTTTGCAGTTTGAGACGAGCCACACAGGGGAAACGCCAAAACAAATGAAAGATGCTCTAAACAGATGAAATCAAAAAGATTTTTATTTGATGGGATAGATAAAAATGGATAGAACTAAAATATCCATATTTTATCCATGCATACATATTATGCAGAAGCATGCCATATATGCATTTTTGGCATATCCCTTTATTTTTCTGTTTTTAAATGGCTTTTTCTACATTGAATATATTGGTGGTCAACTGAGTCGACCCGTTGCATCGACTCAGTTGAACCAACTCAGTTCCATTCTTCTGTACAATAAGGGAAAGCTTATTGTATTGCTGTATACATTTGTTGTGAAGCACAAAGGTGGATGAAGTTAATGCTTGAATGAGTATATCTTATGACCTGGAAAAATAAAATATTGTCAGTTTTACTGCTTTCTTTGTTCCCTCCTGTCTTATCCCTCCAAGCTCTCTATTATTAGCCTCACAGATTGTCCTTGGTTTGTATTTCAATGTGGCTCTGATTAAAGTGTTTCCATTTTTCTCCCTCGTAAACACGAGAGAGGACAAACAGGATACAACTTTCTGTTCTTTCTGTGTTCTCTTTGAGGTGTAATTCAGTCTTGACACTCGTTATACTTGGTGTTGGATCTCATTTCCTGAAGCTTCCCAAATCACGGCTTTTCAAAGTAAATGTTCTATTAGTTAGTGAAACATTAAACAATATTACTCTGTTAATTGCAGTTTCAGCTTGAACTTCAAATTATACAGTTAATTAACCAAACCCTTGCACATGGTGCTCGTGCCAATTTTATCCCCATGGCCCTAATAAAAGCAGTGTCACCTCGACTGTCATCCCCTCTCAGCATGAGAGGCAGGTTGAAATTACGTGAAAGTATTTATTAGACTGCATAAGCACGCTGTTCATCAGCAGCACAGCAGGGGTAATCTCATTTCCAAGTTTGGTGGAAAATTTAACTTATTCACATCTTCTCAGATGTTTGCTAATTTACTTTATACCCGTAGCATATCTTATACTGTTCTAGAGCTAACTTTGTCCCTCAGAAATTCTAGGTTACTCACCCAGGAACCGTCAGCGTCTGGATATTAGAAGACCAATCTAATGTCTAAAGGCGGAGGTTGAGTAAGCGTTTAACAAACTGGATGATCTTTCATCAAAAGGTTTTGTTCTTACAGTTTAGGCTCTGGTTTGCAGGGTAAGTTGTGGAGATTCCACATGTTTCTTTTCTGTTGATTCAACACTTAATGAGCTTTTAAATCTGTGGCTTCCTATGAGGAAAGAAACTTGAGCAATTAACACTTAATTACACATTTGTGTAATTGATTTACAATAAGTGACCTCTAATCATGTGGAATCAGAACGCATTTATCTCTATTACTATTAAAATTTTTGTTGGATTTTTAATAGGACTCTGTTTATGCAACTTAACAGCCTTTTGTCAAACTATAACCCTTTATTCAAATCCATATGTTTCACTTTAGTTGCAACATTGTTCCATTCGATGTGCAGTGGATACAAACCATTTTGTACCCATTTCAAGTCAGTTTAAAATCAACCAGTCACTTAAATAATCTGACTACATAGATTTTTAATACAAATACAACACAAATTGTTGGTGCAGAAGTTAAAACAGGAAGGTAGCTTCAATAGTTGCAGCTAACAACTGCAGCAAACCATACAAAGAAGGAACCTGTCTTCCTCGCTGTGACTGTTCCTGACCATTAGCTGTGAATTTCTGAAGATGGCAGTAGGACCATAAGGAGAATACGGAGACTTTTTTTTCCCCCCCACGAGATTATCTCTCATGTTATACTGTTACAACATAGTGACATTTAAAAAATATATACATGTACCAAAACATTTTTATACAATTTACCTACTGCAGCTCTAATGGGATGAATAATCATAATGCTCAAACATCCCTCACATTCAGATAAATTTCTTTATTTCCTGAAAACTATATTACACCCTGTTTCCATGGTGATAATCCTGGTTTTGACCAATTGAATCTTAATAAATATCAGAGAGCATAACCTTACTAATGTTGAGAGACCTTTTGTTGAAGGACACTATTTCTTATAATCTCAAAAGCTTTCTTACTCTAGGCTAAATTACTTTTGTATCAAAAAGCCTTTAAAATAATTTGAATTCTTTTAAATGCAATACTCAACAATAAATGATTTCTAACAGCTTTTTAGGAGCTTGAAAGCTTCCGAGATGAGTTACTGAACCTTGGTCATTTTCAATCTACAGAACTTCTATTCTGTTGTAATCACAGAAGATGTCTGCATTCTGCCTTGTCAGGATGAATATAAAAAGTTTATTACTATTTCAATACATCTTGATCACAAGCCAGTTCTTTTTTTTTTTTCAACCTAGAAACAGAGACCACTTTATAAAACGCACGGACACACTCCATAAAACATGTCTGTGCACAGTGATGACTACAACTGTGGAATGCTTCCCTATTAATCAGGTGTATGTTATTGTAATGATATTAAACCATCTGAGCCAGTAGCTTATAAATGTCTGTTAAGGAAAACGATTATAGATTCAAAAGGCTTTAATACTTACTATTATTGTATTTCTCCTAGCTCTTAAAGTCTCTACATAGACAGGCAGAAACTTTAGTGTCTAACTAGATTTCTTGGGTGAAACAATTTTTTTTTTCTGACATGATATAAATTGGTTTCCTCTCATGTCTGTCATCTGACAGCTCCATAGTCTCCCTCAGCTGATCACGTGTCAACCAGCTGGATAAGCTTCTGACTGGTCCCTTGTTTTTCAACAAGGGACCAGTTTATCCAATTTCTCTGTTACTCTTTTCTTCTTCTTTTTTTAACCAAAACATTGGATTTTTTTCCCCAGATATTGGAATTTGATTTCATTTGTCACATTTGGTGTTGATTTTTCCAAGTATATGATCATCCATGCTCAGTTATTTTTTCCTGTTTTTTGTTTTGTTTCCTCTGTTCTTTATCTATTCTGTCTCTTAGTCATTTTCCCCTCACAGCTGCAATGCATTCAGTTAAATTGTACTCATCTGGCTTTCATTCTAATAGTCACCCTCCTAGCCTTTAAAACTCCAGTTTTCAGTCACTCCTTTTCAGATCTTTCAGTTATTCTGTCAGGATTCAGTGTTTTTTTTCTTCACCAGTTTGCTCAGGAAAATCCTTGTCTTTTTGTTCAGTTGTTCCAAGTGAACGTTTAATGAAAGTAGCTACTGTACGACTCTGACACCCAGTTTACTGCATGCAAGTCCTCCTACTTTATAACTAAACCTGACAGAATAGTTCTAAGTCAGATATGCCAGATGCTTTTAATGACTCTAGTAGAAATGGCACAGTTCTACAAGTCACCAGTTTATTTCAAAGACAGTAAAAATACACAATATGACTGTTAGATTTGGAACTACTTAAACCTACTTAACGAAATGTCCCCTTGCCCCCTTCAACTCCAGCTACAAGTGAGTCTGATGCTAATCTGAATAAATCAAATACCAGTATTATTTAATATGAATAACACCTTACTAGCTTTCTGAGTAATTTTACACACATTTTTCATAAATTCAACCTTCATTCTTGTGAAGACATCTGTTCTTGTTGGTGAAAGATAAAACCGTGAATGATTCACCCAGTTGTGAAGTCACCTTGATTACATCCAATCTTTTAAAGACTTGAGAACAATGTCTAATGAACTTCACTTTGACATTTGTCAATTTGCATAAATATACCATAAGCCTAAAGCGGATTGTGATGGGTTCATACTGTATCTGTCAGACCAGCTTGAATAATGACATGCAAAGCAGTAATGTGCAGCACTGTGTCTTTAGATTGTCACAGGATTAACTTAGCTGAGCTTTTATTCATTCTGGGAATGTTTTTGCCGAGTGGGCAACTTCCTTTGCATACATTTTCTTTTATTGCTCTGCTCTTTTTTTACAGTCACCATTCCTGTAGTGTATATCCTCTCTAGGGAGGTTTACTCGAACAATTCTGTGTTGGATTTGTTGATGAAAAGCACCACAAAAACGCAGAAATATATCCTCTTCGCCTGACAGTTTGTTTCAAGCAGACCTGAAAGAACTAAAATTATGGCTAATAAACTGAAAAGGCAACAGCGGGTATGTTTCAACTTGCCTCCAAATTAATAATTCACTGACATTGATCCGGATCTAAAAATCCCATTAAAGTTCACGTTTTTGGTATCTTTATATGAAAGTTCTTTCTTTGTCTTGTGGAGCACCGTCATGAGAGAGTTTACAAGACGAAGCCAAAATCCTAGTCAATCCACCCTAAAAGAGAGTTTGTCTTGTGTTTTGAGGAGAAGGTTTGCAGCACAAGGGTGTCATAATCAATATTCCAGGGAGACGCTGCCAAGGCTCCTGTGAGATGAGCTAAAGACAGATCTTATCTGCTTTGTGTGTTCGAACGAAGGGGCTGTAGGGTGAACGACGACGAGAAAGACTGCTGAAACAAGAGTTAGATGGAGGGAGTTCGACATTAGCTGAACAGCCATTCTCCATCAGAGATAAATGGAAGGGGATACGCTCTGAATAATTTATATATACCAAAAATAAAATCAAAAAAGCTTTTCTTGCTCCTTACAGACTGATGAGTTTCCTGGAATCCTCTGAGACTTGGAAACAACGTAGGAAGAGTTGGAGTTTGTGCAGGGATGCTTATGCAGGTCCTTAAGTCAGCTGAAATATTTGTGGCGACATTCATAACTCGTTAATGATCATGCATCTTTCAACAACGACTTTACTGGGACTAATTTGTCTTGAAAGGATGTACAGAATGTCTCAAATTGCAGTTTGCACTCAATTAAAAAAGACTAAAACTACAAAGCGGACATAAAATTTAAACCTTAGCACATTACTCTTATATGCAAGTTGGCTACTGTTGAGATTTATTAGGAATGTGTCCTTTATGACTGTTGTTTCAGAACAAAGAACGGACAGAATAAAATGGTTTGTAATATGAGATAAATGAGACAAAGTCCCTGATTGGTGTATGTTTACAGAGTAGAATGATACTCTTAACTCGGTTTGGAGGTTCTTTTCACAGAATTTTGGGGTTTAAAGACTTTTATCCTACACTTCTGTACTGTAGATATGAAATGCACTTAAGGTAGACAAAGGCCCTAGGCCAACTCCTGCTTACCCTGCAAGGTGAAAATGCAATGTCTTAACCAATGGCAAGCTTGATAGTCTCATAAATTTCTTACCACTGGTTCTGACCTTTAAGGCATGCCCTCAAGAATTGGATCAGACTGCAACCAAATGGCCTCCAGCCATCTACAACTTTATTACTTGGACCTTGTAGAGACATTTAAAAAATGTCTTGAAAGTTGAGCCCAACTTCTCAGATTGTACATTCCACAGCTGAAAGTCACTGAAATACTTTGTGTAAAGTCACTGAAATCCATCTCTTTATTTGCTTTTTCTATTTTTTCCTGTTAAGGATGGCAGAGGAATGGATGGTGGACTAATACCCGTCTCTAATGACCGTCTGAAGCTGGCAAAAAGCTAGAACCAGAGTAGACGCTGAACAGGTCGCCAATCCATCACAAAGAAAAACAACTCTGGACACACATACTCCTACCAAGGGAGAATTTATGGTGCATCCGATTTGTATTTAGAAAGTATAACTTCTGAGTTTAAATTGGAAAAAATTAGTCCACTGCAGCCAGATTTGGTATTTTTCCCAAGCCACCCTGAATTCAATATCCACCCAGGCTGACACTCTTATAAATATAAAGGTTTTAGCTTAAACTTTGGCTACAACTTTTAGCTGTTCAAAATCTAGAAGGTCATTAATCTTTAACAAAATTAAAAACTAAGTTAAGAACTCGGTGCCCCATCTGGAAACAAGAAACTAATAATTAACAATAATGGTGTCAGCAAAGTGACACATTGGCCTGAATGTGTCACTTTGTGCAGATATGACACCTGGAAGACAGAGTAATGAAACCCTAGAAAGAGTAATGCACACAGATTATGATAAAACCAGTTCTTCCTTAAAAAGTGTAATAGAAACTATTTAAATTAGAGTAATTATTAAAATGAATTTAGCTAAACTTTACTGACTATGAACTACCATTGTATTTACAAGATTTCTTAATAACAGTGTGTTTAAGGGTGTATGGGGTATGACAGACCAAAAATAACAATATTTTCTGGTTGGGTGTTGATGCAGTTAGAAAAGTCTATTCTGGAAAAAAGATGGCCACCACGAATAGAACAAAATGACAATCTAAAATAAAGCAGAACTGGGGGGCACATGTTTTCATGTAAGATCACTTGTTTCATACAGATTATTTTAAAATACATGGTAGAGAGAACAACGGATCTTTAGAACAGCAAGATTTCTTGAAGAAATATGTCTATCAAGAATTAGCCTCTGAGATAAATTGTTCTGATCACTCTGTTTCCCCAAGTCCAATTATATCTGGATTCATTTGGCTACTAAGGAAATTCCCACTAAATGTGTGCTGTCAATAAAACTAAAACGGAGCAATCACTACTCTACTGCAAGCAAGTGGGGCTTTTTCAGGAAAATGGAAACTTGGAATGGTTTCTTGGAGGTCAGGAATCAAACTTACCATTGGAGGATTCTTTAGCAAAGCTTTGCTTCAGGCAGACAGGTAAGGGAAGGTGCACTTCCCTTACGTCTTCCCTTGAAATCCTACTTGCCTCCTATCTCGACTTCGTCCTATTTAGGCTTTCGAAAAGGTCCCTCTGTTAAAGGGTGGCCTTTTTCCATTGTTTCACTCAATAGGGAGTGCATGCCCTGTGTAAACCCTCTAAGAAAGTTTATGCAAAAAAGCCACCCAGCCACATTTAATTCTCCTTTTCAATCCATAATTTAGAAAGTTAAAACAGTCTCATATATTACAATCAAAGCAAAGAAACATTTTCCTAAGAACAGGGAAAAAAACAAGGTATCAGTAATGTAAAGCACTTTGGGTGAAACAACTTTTAAACTTCTGCTATATTCTGAAATTTACAACACAAATCCAATACTTAGAATCAAAGACATCATTAGAGTAAAAAAATATGACTGTTTTTATGGTTGATATTCATGCAGCATTGACATAAGGGAATCGTTTTGCGTGAAGGGAATAATTTACTTCAGGATGGAGTGTGCCTTAAAATCACTGGCACCATATTGTCATGTTTTTTCAGCGCACATTTAAAAATGGCCCTTTGAACATAATACTTGTTCCACTAGACCCTCAGCACTATGTTCAGCTTATTCAGATAAACAACAACAACCAGACCATAAAATGGGGCAATCAAAGCTGAAGCTCTGGAAAAATAGAACAACACCAACAGTCTCCTGATAGCAGTCCCATGAGGGTGGAATGCTCTTCACTCAACATGGAGGGAGAAAAAAAAGTGTTTTGTAGACCGAAAATGGGATTTCACCATCAGTGGTACAGAAATCACTTTGGCAAGAGCTCTGTTCGGGGAAATGCAGCATTTATTAATGGGTTTAGACTCTCAGGAAGCTCGACAGCATCAAGTTTAGCTCAACTTTCATCACTCTGAGCTGCACTTTATTAACCTCATTTGTATGTAAGACTTGGCTGTGCTTCTAGGTGAAACGGAGCTGCACAACACCTCCGGCTCCAGTAGTTTCTCCACTCAGAAAGCACTGAGGAATGATAATTAGCATCCCAGTTGCTATCACAAATAATGTCACGATGGACTTTGTAATTGAGGCAGAAACCCATACTGGTGTTGGTTGCTCCACTTCACTTCTCTTAGGTGAGTGCTATAATATGAAACGTACTAAAACAATAATCATGTTTTGAGTTAGGCTATATATACAACAGGCTGATTAGCTGTGACAGATCATTGCAGTCCAATCTTGTCAATTACTACAGGAGAATCAAATAACACTACTGTATTTGAATATAAAGTATTATACGAGCCAGAAGGCTGCAGGTACTTTTACCTCTAGCTGGTGAGGCGTCACGTTCTTTGACTGTGAGCAGTTGTTAAATAAGTGAAACTGGAACCATTGGGTTTCTTAATGTTTAGGTTCTGTTTAGACATTTAAGCCATATGGTAGCTAGCAAGACATATGTTTAATTGCTTCCTGTTTTGTTTTTTTATTCAGTGTTTGTGAGGCTGAGGCTGATGCTTTAGTTTAGTAAGTGTCTTACTTGCAGAAGAAAATGATGCAATTGTTTTCACTTTCATTTTTAACTACTGTAGATGGAGCAGGGCCAGGAGAAATATTTATTAATATAAAACAATATTGTAAACCTACATGTTACGTAACATTATTATTTTAAAGAGCCTGTTTCATCATATTTTGGCCCCAAATCTAAGTCGTACTAACGTCAATAAATCAGCTTCTCCTCCGTATTTCAAAAGCAGATGAATAATTTTAAAATGAACTGTTTACAGCTAATAGAGGTAAGCATTAGAAATCAGAATCTTCTCTGATGAACACATCAGATCAATATGGTTAAAAAAGGCTTAAATGGCATGGATCTATTATCCAGTAGCTCTCTTACCATCAGCATGTGAATACACACGTGAATTGGAATGACTGATTTCCTTGTAAAGTATCTATGACTGTCCTAATAAAGTATGTCTGATGTAATTTTTTTAACACAACCACTGTTTAGCTCACCAATATAAAGTATTGAGGTGGCATAGCTGTTAGGAGAAATAGAAATAATTCTGGTGCATGTCTGTGTGAACTGGAGTAACAATGCAAGTCAAACTGGAGCGTACATCACTTCTACCTGCGGGTCGCCATTCGATACTCAAATAAAAGTCACAGAGAGCTTTTAGATCCTCGGCTGAGGGGCAGCAGTTTGTACAAATTACTGATCTCAGACATTTCCCATGACTTCCTTCCCCTCAATGGGCAAATTGGCATATTGACGTGTTTGATGCGAGTTCACAATCTTGAGCCTTTACCAGTATTCTTCTTTGGTGGCTGTTGCTGTATGCCTTGATGTCTAAATTTGAGTTCGTCATTGTTTTTGCAACTTTGGAGAACATCTTCCAGTACATTTTTTTAACCAAATTTTTATTTAAAATATGGAAATGAATGTGTATTTTGAACAAAGTTAAAACATATTCATCTTTTGGGTCAAAAGTAAAGTTAAAATGTTATACCCACATTGAAGTTAAGTCTTAGCAGTCTGTGCTCTCTGCTCCATGTCAGAGTATTTATCTTTGTAAACATTAATTAGAAAGAAAAGATTTGTCAGATAATTTGTGGCAATTACTCTCTCTTTCTATTTATCATGATAAAATTTAAGATAATCACAAATTTTCTGGTTCATTAATATGTTCACTGAAAAATAAGATGGAAGTCTACTGCTTCAGACGAAGTTTTAATTGATGTTAAATTTCTTACTGTTGCCAAGCTCTTTTTTGGACAGGGATGATGATTCAGCAAGTGGCTCAAAAAACACTGAGAAGTTGGTGTATATTTTCATTTCTGCAATTTATAGAGAGGTTTATTAGCTGTGATTAACCTGGAAAACAAGATTATTTTTTTATAGAAATGAGTCAACATCAGTATCTCTGTTCTGCAGATTCATTAAATTTTTACAGCACGTTTCTGCAGCTTGAAGATAGATGGCAGTTTTCATGGATGAGAGCCAGCCGGAAAGGATTACAGCTAACGATGAGTGGATAAAATGTTGTTGTGCAACAATAGGCTTGGTTTGGCTATGAATAACTATTAAAAAAATGCAGAAGCAATTACTAACAAAACTAGTAATTTAGATCAAAATTACCAGAAATGATCAGGAAATAGCTTAATAATTATCAGTCTCGGTTGTTGTTAATAAATACCTGCCTGATGAGGGTTTGGTATTAAAATAACAACGGATGAAGAGATAAGTCCATCACTGGTGTTTTCTTGCACAAGTTCTACACGCATACAGAAATACGTTTTTGAACAAAAATAATTCTGCATTCCAGTTAAAATACTTCAACCAACAAAGTCACTACACTAGCAATCCTCAACTAAACTATTAAGAAGTAAAAGTGAAATAATAAAGGAAACCGCTAGACTACCAATAAAAATGATGCAATATCATGTTGAGTGTGAAAAAACAGATTTATGCGAGAGGCATTTGGAAATGAAGACAAGAAAGTTGTCAGCTTAGGTTGCACCAGAATATGCTGTTGATTACTCACACACACCAAATATGTAAAAAGGTTTGTTTTTAAAATGAGGCCAAAATAGCTCTAAATAATTAAGATTAGGCTAGGTGAAGTATAAATTAAGAACAGCAATTGGTATGTGTTCAAAACAACAAGTTCACAATGCAAAGCAAGAGTGAAGATAAAACATTATTTTGAGACGGTAATGTTTTATTAAATATTATGAATTGCAGAATTTTGGACAAGTGATTAATTATTGATTAGTCCCCCCAGTGATGGATCTAAATAAGTATCTTGGGATACTAAGAAGACAGATTGAGAGTGTGTTGTCCCTGACAAGATGGCAGCTTACATGGACATGCAGAAGCTCATGTTTTTGCTTTTTCCAACAATCTTTTATGTTCAATGTGTGCTTTGAGCATTGTAAATGACAATAATTGTTTACTGCAAAAGGTAGCACAGGGCTAACTTTAGCATCAGTTGTTACCTTAGTTTAGCTAATGCTTAGCGTTTGGGAAAAAATGGCATTCAGCAAGTTTTAATGACCATTTCTATAGCTTAGTGAGAAGAGACTTGTCTGCATGGTCTTTTGCAGTTGCTTTTGCTAACATGTCACATGTTCTTGCAGTGAAACTCCTCGTCTGTCTCCTAAATCGAAAGTGGGTTAATGCAGTACATTCTGGGATTAACAGTTTTTTTAGTACCAGTCTCTTTGTACCTTGTATTTCAGTCCAACAGTAGTAAACACAGAAAAAATTTTCCTCTTATAAATGGTGTAGGAAAATTACTTAACCTCACAGTTGAAGCCAGAAACTTGGTGGCCCCATAAGAACAATTGCAAAAAGTAATTTAGTTTTCATAGCTGTAGGACTCAGACAAGCGTGAAGATGCATTATAGCCCTATATTTTTTCTTCTTAATTCCTCACCAACTCCCTCCATAAGGACAGTGGATGTGCTTTAACCCAGTTGGTCAAAGTTCAGTTTAACTGAACAGCATTCCAACTCCCTCCATAAGGACAGTGGATGTACTTTAACCCAGTTGGTCAAAGTTCAGTTTAACTGAACAGCATTGTAGCATTATATGTAAAACAGACACATCTTAAACAGTTTTCTTTAATAACTAGCACAGCGTGCCTTCCAGTTGGATAAAACCTGAAGGAAACACAGAAATATAGCAGTTGTAACGATATATTGAAAACAAAATCCTATTATTTAAGCCATAATGCAAATGCCTGGGAGCAATGTCAAATGCACAACACACAACAAATAGCACAATTAAAAGTGAATATCTTAGCCCCACATTATTTTTCATCTAGCACATTCACAAGAGAAGTCAAACATAAAGTATAATGAATTTGTTTTTTTTATCCCGCAAAAAATGTGATGTTGCCAAAGGAAACAGAAAATCAAAATAAATTCACAAACATGACATCCAATAAAAACAAGCATGTGAATCTATATTTTTCTCTGTATTGTGGTATGAAGATCTACCCTGTAGGCGAACAGACAAATCTATTTATCACATGAATCAGATGAACTTCAGTCTTTAGGAATATGAGATTACTGTGAAAAATGTGAAGTCTTTTATTGAGTTGTTTCTGCACAGCACTTAGCTGCAGTTTTCTTATTCTTGCCATGTGTTGTTTGTCCTTTCTGCAGTATCAATATCACATTTGACTAAATTTTCCCTTTAGCTGCAATGGGTCACTGAGCCATTTAAGTGTTCAGATGTTTAATATTGGATTTTGTACCTGAGGGAGAATTTGAAATGATGATTTATGCAAGGTTTTAACTGTTCCCTCAGTTGACATCAAGCTTCATTGTATAAGTGTGGTTCTGAACGCCCCTAACAGCACAGCTACATTCTCTTTTAAAGACTAAAATCCATTGCTCTTTAACATTTCCCCACGAAAAAACATAGATTTTTTTGTGTTGCTATTTTATCTCTCTCTCTTTTCACATTTTTCATTTTTTTCCTTGAATCTCGTCAGTGTGGGGTACATGTGTATTCAGCTGACAAATGGGAATCCAATTATTTAATCTGAAGCTAAAGTGCTGACTTTACAGAGGCGCCTGTTGTCTCCAAAGCCCATGGGTCTGAAAGTCCGTCTGCTCGGGGCATTCCCCCAAGAGTAGCATCTGTTAGTGCATGTAATTACTCGAATTAATCAAAAATTGTTAGAGGAAACATTTTACCAGGAAGGCTTGTGTGGATCTGAAAGCTGTCTGCAGATAGTTTTCCTAATACCCTTGAATCCATCTTCTACTAAAAATGTCCTTAAAATTGATGAACATTTGAAAATAAAAGCTAACCTAAAATTTGTTTTGCGTGTATGTTGAATTATATATATTTTTTTTCTACAAATGCTGTTTCCTCTACCTGAGTGAAGTTGGCCCCACCACCTTCTTCAAATCAGGCAAAATTGGTGTCAAACGTTTGTGCTGCGTTTGTGCTGGTTTGTGCAGCAAAAATTTTCGTTTGTGCTGCTATCATTTTAAAGATATAAAGAAATGTTTTTAGAGGTCATCAAAGGTCAACCAGCCCCCACCTTCTTCAAATCAGACGAAATGGGTGTCAATTAACTCAACTACGTTTGTGCTGGTTTGTGCAGCAAAAATTTTCATTTGTGCTGCTTTGGCTTTGAAGATATTAATGAAAGGTTAAAGGTCAAAAGGTCAACCAGCCCCCCCACTTTTATAA